>CAUYMX010022990.1:0-59959 GCA_963573855.1 Lepilemur septentrionalis | reverse complement strand
TTGACCTGAAGGTGGAAGAAACACTAAGTAAAGCAGAAAAGCCTTGGAATCTAAGATGATCTCATCCAGCTGGAGCAATGGGCTATAGCAAACAAGCTGAGGCTTGGCAGAGATAAAACAAGGTCGTGGGCTTAAAAATCTGGATGGGAAACCTGATTAAAGAACAAATGTAATGGTCAAAAAGAATATGAAAAGATGCCATCACTAGTTATTAGGGAAATGCAAATCAAAAGCACAAAGAGAAAACACCTCACACCCATTACGATGGCTGCTACAACCTCCCACCCTCACCCCCACCTCCCACACAAACAGAAGATAACAAGTGTTGATAAGGGTGTGGAGAAACTGGAACCCAGGTGCACTGTTGGTGGGAATGGAAAATGGTGCAGCCACTATGGAAAATGGTATGCCGGTTTCTCAAAAAATTACATATAGAATTAACATATGCGGCCAGCCATGGTGGCTTATGCCTATAATCCTAGCATTTGGGGAGGATTACTTCAGCCCAGGAGTTCGAGACCAGCCTGAGCAATAGTGAGACCTCGTCTCTACAAAAAAATTTTAAAAATTAGCTGGCTGTGGGGGTGTGTGCCTGTAGTTTCAGGTATTCAGGAGGTTGAGGGAGGAGGATCACTTGAGCCGAGGAGTTTGAGGTTGCTGTGAGCTATGACGCCACTGCACTCCAGCCTGGGGAACAGTAAGACCCTGCCTCAAAAAAAAAAAAAAAAAAAAGAGTTACCTATGATCCAGCAATTCCACTTCCAGATATGTGTGTGTGTGTGTGTGTGTGTGTATAATCTCCAAAAAAATTAAAAGCAGGGTCATAGAGATATTTTCATACCCTTAGTTCATGGCAATGTTATTCACAACAGCCAATAGGTGGGAGCAACCCAAGTGTCCATCAAGAGATAAATGGATAAACATAATGTGGTATATAAATACCATGCTATATTATTCAGCCTTAAATAGGCTGTGTCAATTCCCATCTCACAGAAGAGTCTCTTCTAAGTCTTTTGGATAAAAGACTATTCAGTCTTCCCTTGAAGTAGTCTAGTCACAGGGAATTCAGTATCCCTGGGGCAAGCCATTCTATGTCAGAGTGCCTTGTGCACTCTACACGCCTCAAAGCTAAGTTATTGATATGATATGATATTGAATTGATATGATATGAAATTCTGACACATGCTACAACATGGATGAACCTTGACGATGTCATACTAAGTGAAGTCAACCATCACAAAAAGACAAACACTATACAATTCCACTTATGAGGTATCTAGAATAGTCAAATTTATAGAAACAGAATGTAGAACAGTGGTTACCATGCTGAGGAGAGGAAGAAATGGGGAGCTGTTTAATGGGTATAAAATTTCAGTTCTGAGAGGTGGAAAAGTCCGAGAGATAGGTTACATAACAATTTGAATATACTTAACACTCCTGAACTATACATTTAAAAAATGGTTCAGATAGTTAGATGTATTTTATCAAAATTTGAAAAAAATTTTAAAAAGAACAACAAATGTGAAAAAGACTTGGAGGTTCTGGCTAACCATCTATTCAATATTAGTTAATTGTGTTGTGTAGCTGCCAAAGAAGTAAATGCTGTTTTACCTTAGGCTGCATTAAAAGGATATGTCATTGCTGAGCTGGTCAGTCTACCGTTGGAGTCCCAAGTTCAATTCTGAGTATCACACTTTGAAAAGGGACACTGACATCTCAGACCAGATCCCAAGGACGTTAATCACAATTTTTTTTTTTTGAGACAGAGTCTCACTCTGCTGCCCAGGCTAGAGTGAGTGCCGTGGCATCAGCCTAGCTCACAGCAACCTCAAACTCCTGGGCTCAAGC
Organism: Lepilemur septentrionalis; assembly: GCA_963573855.1. Taxonomy (NCBI): domain Eukaryota; kingdom Metazoa; phylum Chordata; class Mammalia; order Primates; family Lepilemuridae; genus Lepilemur; species Lepilemur septentrionalis. Next base: position 58,111 of record CAUYMX010022990.1, on the reverse strand, counting down.
GATCCTACTGCCTCAGCCTCCTGAGTAGCTGGGACTACAAGCATGCGCCACCATGCCTGGCTAATTTTTTTTTCTATATGTTAATCACAATTTTTAAGGGACTAGAAACCAAATCAGGCCTGTGGCCTAATGCACCACCGAAAGAAATGAAGCTGTTTTGCCCTGAAAATAGAAGACCCAGAAGGCATGAACACAGCTTCCTGGTACTTGAAAGAGTAGTTCTTTGCAAAAGGGACTTTATCTATATTATGTATAGATTGCCTGCCCCAGAAGGCAGAAGAAGACAAATGAGTAAACATAGGGAACAGGGGAACATCTCATTAAAACAAAAAACCAAAAAACAAAAAAAACCACAAAACAGTGGCCACAGGATAAGTCCCTCACTTGAAGAGTTGTACAAGCAGACCCTTTATGGAAAATGACTAATGTTGAGCTCTTACTATGTAATGTCTATTATTAATTATATGCTGCAGATGATGAAAAAGGGCAGAGTCAAGTATCCAAGGTCACATTGCCAATAAATGGTAGTACTTAAATAACTCCAAAGCCATGCTCTTAACCACTAAGCTATTAGTAGCTACCAATGGAATACAGAAGATTTCTATATTGAGAAAGAAGTTGGGCTCATGATTCTTCTAACTTCAAGACTCTACAGTTAAACCAGAGAAAGAAAGTAAATAAATATAGAAGAGAGAATGAGTTAAAGTGGATATGTCTGTGAATGTGTGTAACTACTAGGTAGTAAAGTTATGCAACATGTGTGGTCGGAAACAAAACGCTTGCTGGGCACAGTGGCTTGCACCTGTAGTCACAGCTACTTAGGAGGCGGAGGTGGGAGGATCCGCTTGAACCCAAGAGTTCAAGGCTGTAGTGTGCCATGACTATGTCTGTGAATAGCCACTATACCAAGCCTGGGCAACAACAGAGGGAGCCTATCTCAAAAAATTAATTAATTGGCTGGTCCAAAGATAGTGAGTTATCTCACTTGATTGTTCACAGTCAGTTATAGATTGAACTCCTCATTCTACTACTTCCCCCCTTCTCACTACTGCATTTGACTAGTCTTAAAAAAATAATAATTAATTAATTAACAAAAAAAAGGTTAGGCACAGTGGCATGTGCCTGTAGTCCCAGCTACTCGGGAGGCTGGGGCAGAAGGATCGCTTGAGCCCAGGAGTTTGAGGCTAGCCTAGCCCATCTCTTAAAAAAATTTTTTTTTTCATAAAAAAAAGTTTAATGGCACACTGTAATGGAAATCAGAGCAACATGACCACAAGCAATGCCTATGCTAAAGGAAATGAAAGAGCTAGACTCTTGATAAGATAATAAAAAGACAGGAACTGAAAATTCCCTAAAGTAAAAAACTTCACCATAGGGAAACATAAGCCAGTGTCATCAAAAGCAAGGACATGGGTTGTTGGAAAGCCCCATGTTCAGCACAAAGGCATTTGCACCATAATAGCAGAACAAGGCATCTGCTATGGATACGAAGGTTTAAATGTGAGATTTCAGACATCTGTAGGTAGAAAAGCAGGGCACATTAGGGGAATTAAAGTACCTATTATAAAGACATATACAGAGAGAAAGAAATTATATAAATACATATTTTTTCCAAAAGACGCTTAAAACCATTATCTCATTTGACTCACTTTAGCTTGTCCTGGTAGAAAAGAAGGCAACAATAGGAAACACAGCATACACTTTGTTTTACTGTGCTTCACATGATTGCACTTTGCAGATACCAAAGGTTTGTGGCAACCCTGCATGGAGCAAGTCTATGGGCATCATTTTTCTAACAGGATGTGTTCACTTCGTGTCTGTGTCACATTTTGAATTCTCAGAGTAGCGCAAGCTTTGTCATTATTATTATATTTGTTATGGTGGTCTGTGATCAGTGTGATCAGTGATCTTCGATGTTACTATGGTAATTGTTTTGGAGCGCCACAAAGCACACCCACATACGACCGCAAACAATTGATAAAAGCAGTGTATGTTCTGACTGCTCCACTGACCAGCTATTAGTCTGTCTCCCTCTCCTTGGGCTTTCCTATTCTCTCAGATACAACAATATTGAAATTAAGGCAATTAATAACCCTATAATTACCTCTAAGTGTTTACGTGAAAGGAACCATCTAGCATCTCTCACTTTAAATCAAAAGCTAGAAATGGTTACACTTAGTGAGGAAGGCACATCAAAAGCCATGATAAGCCCAAAACTAGGCCTCTTGTGCCAAACAGTTGGCCAAGTTATGAATGCAAAGGAAAGGTTCTTGAAAGAAATTAAAAGTGCTACTCCAGTGAACACATTAATGATAAGAAAGCAAAATGACCTTATTGATGATAATGAGAAAGTTTCAGTGGTCTGGATCGATCAAACCAGCCACAACATTCCCTTAAACCAAAACCAAAACCTAATCCAGAGCAAAGCCCTAACTCTCTTCAATTCTATGAAGGCTGAGAGAGGTGAGAAAGCTGTATCAGAAAAGTTAGAAGCTAGCAGAAGTTGGTTCACGAGGTTTAAGAAAAGAAGCCATCTCCAGAACATAAAAATACAAAGTGAAGCAGCAAGTGCTAATGTAGAAGCTGCAGTAAGTTATCCAGAAGATTTAGCTAAGATCATTTATGAAGGTGGCTACACTAAACAACAGATTTTCAATGCAGACAAAATAGCCTTCTATTGGAAGAACATGCCATCTAGTACTTTCATAGGTAGAGAGAAGTCAATGCCTGGCTTCAAAGCTTCAAAGGACAGGCTTACACTTCTTAGGGGCTAATGCAAGCTGATGACTTTAAGTTGAGGCAGTGCTCATTTAGAGCAAAAATCCTAGGATCCTTAAGAATTTTGCTAAATCTACTCTGCCTGTGCTCTATAAATGGAACAATAAAGCCTGATGACAGCACATCTGTTTATAGCATGGTTTAATGAATGTTTTAAGCACACCGTTGGGACCTACTGCTCAGAAAAAAAAAAGATTCCTTTCAAAATATAACTGCTCATTGACAACGCACCGGGTTACCTAATGGCTCTGATGGAGATATACAAGATTAACGTTGTTTTCATGGCTGCTAACAACATCCATTCTGCAGCCCATGGATGGAATCATTTCAAATTTCAAGTTTTATTATTTAAAGTCTTATTATGTAACTATAAAATAGGCCAAAGACCAACAACCCTTTTTTCCACACTAAAAATACAGTAAAAATATACAGCTTAAAAGCAGGAGATACAACTCCAGTTCTGTCACTTATTACATGTGTACCCAAAGCAAATCACTTAATTCTCAGGCCCAGTTGCCTCCTATAAAATAGGGATGGCTAATATGTACCCCATATAAAGCAGTATGGTTTATATGTAGTAGTAGCGGCAGTATGGTTGTTACTGTTATCCCCCCTTGGTCATCTGTTAAATGTGGTCTTGAGCAAGTTACATACCCCTTGGAGCACCAAGATCCCTCATCAGCAAAATGGGACCAACAGTGCTTACTTGCTTGAGTGATTCGTGAAGATTAAAGGGAATATAAATGAAAAGCATGCCATATGTTAGCTGACTCTGAATGAACTGTGGAGGCCTCTGGAATCAGAGATTGAGTTTAAGTCTGCTTCTACTGCTGTATTATAGCTGCATGATCTTGAGCAAATGACAACCTCTCTGAGCCTCAGTTTCCTCATCCGCAAAACGTGACTGACAACATTACCTATGACTCAGTGGCTACGAGGACCTAATATGCCCCAGGTACACAATAAGCACTCAGTAAGAGCCATTTGTTTTTTACTGTGTTTTTCCTCCTTAGCTCCCCACACAGGGCTTTTCCTGCACTGATGGGAAAAGGTACAGACCCTGAAGTGCTCTGAGCTCCGTGGAGAGAAACTGAGGCCCAGGCTCAGATTTGGGATGAGGACTCACCTGTACCGAGTGCCCAATCCTCAACCCTCGCCTCAGCACCAGGTGGAGAGCATCCTCATCCCTGACCGTGGAGCGCTTCTCTGCAAAGGCCAGGAGGGTGCGGGTGGGGGGCACGTAGAGCAGGGCTGGGATCCGGTAGGTAATCCCGTTCTTGTCTTCCTGCTGGAACAGAGGGCTGTTGAAGGAGCATGATGTCACTTCTTCCATGACCTCTGCAAGGACAGGAGGCAGCTCAGTGTGTATCCATATCCATGTGCTGGCCTGCATATAAGTTTTGTTCTATCATTCCATTTCTAGAGAGCAAAGGGGAGGTACAGATGTACTCAAGTGTTTATTTTTTTTATCTGAGGTTAACATATGGTCTCAACAACACAAAGCAAGCAATATACATTCTCACTTAACAAATCTATTCTCCAGACTCTATGAGAATCCTAAGCAGCCTGGGTCAAGTATGTGTCTCTCCAGAGATGTTCTGCATTTGTTTCTGCCAAACATCTGCCGTAATAACTCATTAACCCAGGGGCATTACCAGCCTGGGCTGGTTTCTAATGTTAGTTTCTTGGCTTGGGGTTTCTAGGCCATTTGGGTAATATGAATACAAACTCAAATCCACATGAGTGAATGCCTGTGGTTTAGAATTGTCCAGGAAAACTTTTTCCTGTACCAAAGGCTAGGATTAAAGGAAATGTTCTTTGTCATCTCTCTGTATCAGTAGGGAGATTTTTTTCTTTCCTAGTTGCTATGGTTTGCTATGGTTTGAATGCTTGTCCTCTCCCAAACTCATGTTGAAACTTAATCCTCAATGTGGCAGTACTGAGAGGTGGGGCATTTAAGAGGTGATTGGGTCATGAGGCTCTGCCCTCATGAATGGGTTAACAGATTAATGGGTTATCATGGGAGTGGCATTAGTGGCTTTATAAAAGGAGAGAGAGAGAGGGAGAGAACTGAGCTAGCATGTTAGCACGCTCAGCCCCCTTGCCATGTGATGCCCAGCACTGCCTCAGAACGGCAGAGAATCCCCACCAGCAAGAAAGCCATCCTCAGATGTGGCCCCCTGGACCCTGGACTTCTCAGCTTCCATAAATGTAAGAAATATATTCCTTTTCTTTATAAATCACACAGTTTCAAGTATTCTGTCATAAGCAACAGAAAATGTACTAAGACCCTAGTTCACCTTATCAGAGGGTGTACACCCTACATAGGATGTAGATTTTCAAGCGACCCAGGGTGTGACCCGTGTGGACCTGTAGCTTTGTTTGCTAACAACAGGCCTATTAAAGCCCAAATTTCTAGTTAAGTGAAACCAGCAAACATCCAGTGCAGCTGAGGGTAGGTTAAGACCCTGACTACTCTTGTTTTCAGTTCAGGCTTGGTTTCCAGGCCCCTGGAGATTTCTCATACTTTCTTGTAAATTGATCTATTAAGGGCTTTGTTATATTTTATCTGCCATTTACAGATTAGCCAGCCTGCCATAATGCTGACAGTAGAAGTCTCCAAGTGCTAGTCTCGAAGCAAGCCAGGTGTTCCACCTCTCAGAGGCCCAAAAAGGCAATCAAGCCAGACAGACAAAAACCAGGCTCAGAATTGCTTTTTCCTCAAACCCTCTGCCACGCAAGCCCTATTGTACAAGTCATTTGTAAACATTTTCAGGCTGTAAGAACTTGGCCTTTAAGGCCTTCTTCATTTATTTAATAAGTATTTCGGGGTGCCTACTCTGTGTCAGACCATAAGATATGTACTGAGGAGACAGAGAAGACTCAGAGGTCCCTGCTCTCAAGAAATCCACATCCAAGTGAGGGAAACAGACATATAACATGACATAATAAGCACTGCTTTAGAGGTAAACACAAGAGCAAGTAGGAAAACAGACAAGGGGCAGATCAAGGCACCAGAGGAGGATTTTTGGAGACGGTGATAACTGAACAAGTAAGCTCCTGCCTCACATAGTTACACGCTCTTCGTGGAACACACTTTTTTCAGATAGCCACAAAACTCACTCCCTCAGCTCCTTCACGCTCTTCCCGCACCACCTAATCAGCAAGGGCTTCTCTGACAACTCTGTTGCCCCTCCCTATCCTCCTTCGCTGCTCCATTCTCCACACACTTATCGCCTTTTGATGTCTCATATGTTACACTTGTTTAATACATACTATAAAATAGGAGCTCCATAAAGGGTAAGGGTATGTCTGTTTTATTCACTGCTACACCTCCACATCTAGAACCATGCCTGGTACATGATGAGCATTCAACAAGTAATTTGTTGAATGATTGAATGGATGAGTGGACTGGATCTTAAAGAATGAACAATGGGTTAGCTAACTGAGGGTAAAGAGGAAAAGGGCAGATGGGGTGACAAAGCCTGCAGGTGACAGAAAACACCTGTGTGGGAACTCTCGGTGGTTCAGTCTGACTACAGTGAGCTGGAATGCAAAAGCTGTGGGCAGAGATGGGACTGAAGTGGCCAGCAGAGTTCAGATCCCAGTAGGCTCTGATACCTTATTAAGGTGTTTATTCCACAGATAGAGGCCACTCAAGAGTTTCTGAGAGAGGAATGACATAATCCTTTTAGACCAATCTCTGGGGCAGCTTTCCAGGCAATAAATTGTAGAGCAAAGTTGCACTGGTTTTGGTGACAGCCTCCTCATGTCCATTGAGATGAACTTCCACCAATAGTATATGAATGATTCATTTAGTCACTTGTTTCTAACTTAAAGAGGGAAGAACCATTAGGGGAGCAAGGGAGGTGGCTTTGTTGAGTCCAGAAGAAAAGCCTCCCCTCACTCCAATCCTGGGCTCCCAACAGAAGAACCAAAAGCTAGGCAAGGGTAGACTGTCTTCCCCACACAATACTAAAGCACACCTCTCTCGCCCCAGTTCAGGCTCTCCTGCCAGAGAGGGTCAGGCTTTCTTCTAAATAAACATCTCTCCCTGTGCCAGGCTGGTATAATGGTGAAAAACATAGCCTTTGGACCACGCCAGGACTACATGACCTTGGGCACGTTATTCAACTTCCCTGTTTCAGGATCCTCACCTATAAAATTCAGTAGAGTAGTTGATAGAAATAAACTAAAATGCTTAAGTGGCTGTTACAAGGCCTATGGCATAGTCCGATGCCAATATAGGACAGTTATTATTTTTAGACTACCAATCACTGTGTATTCTAGTTTTATTCCTTAAATTCTATGGATTATAATGATGATGATGATAACAACAATTACAGTTCCCCTGATTAAAAGCATTTAAATTGCTCTTCACCTATGGGAAAGATCATACTTTAAAATCTTACAAGATAACACTTTAATTATGAGTTATACCAACACTACTAATCATCAGCCAACATGTGACTATTAGCTAACATCTGAAAAGGAATTCTCCAGGTGAATTCTCCATTCTTCCAGAAGAATGGAGCACAGGACAGGCATGGAGTGGAAGAGAAGGACTAGGGAAAAAAAAGGGAGACGAAATGGGGAAATCACCGGAAGAGAAGCACAATTTGTCATATGGACTAGATTCAAGTCCCAGCTCCATTTGTTATGCTGTGTGACCTTGTGCTGGGACTGAAGGGGTCAGCAGAGTCCAGAATCCATGACCTTTCTAGGTCACTCCTAGCTCATAAGATGTGGATAATAACACCCACCTAAGAGGATAAATATGATGAACCACTCAAAAGTGCTTTATAAACTTTAAATACATAGATAATATAAAATAGTATACCATAATAATATAAATATAGTATAATATAAATAAGTCTTTAAGTTATTATAAATGTTGATGTCTTCACAATTAGAGTCATTAATTTTTATTAGTTAGGACCATGCTGATAATGTTGATGACAGTAGTCTCATAGATGGGCTCTGGCATTGACACCCAAACTCCTTCACACAAACTGTGTGCTGGGATCTAGGAAGGGAGAAGAATAGACATAGGTCAGCTTTGGAGTTGGTCATTTAAGCAGAGAATTCAAAGTATTCATTGCTGCTCCACATAATCACCTTCCAATCAAGTCCTCCCTGCTTTCTTACTGGGAAAGAGTACAGTATAGTATGGACTCTGAAGTTTGACTTGGCTTTGACACTTATTAGCGAGTCACTTTACCTCTGGGCCTCAATATCCTCACTTGTAAAATGGGGATAACAACACCTATTCCTCACGCTATAATAATAATGTAATTCCACAGCCTCCAATTAATCCAATGAGCCTCCAGTGAATCCCAGAAGGAGGCCTCCCTATCTCACTTACTCCTGACAATTAATATTTAAGCAACACCTTTCATGTATCAGACCTTTGAAGATCCTGTAGGCTAAACCTCGTCAAGGTATAGATGGGAAAATTCAGGCCCATAGAGGGGGAAAAGCTTATGGAAGGCCACTAGGTAGCAAAACCTGGACCATGACCCAGGTCTCCTAAGTTCTAGCTCAGGGATCTTTCTGCCGCCTGCAGATTCCTCTCTTGTAAGACGGGTTTTTCCCTCTCAGTTCCCTTTCATTCCTGCAATGCTAATTCCCAGGTTTAAGTATGGTGTCAGTGAGAAAACAAAAATAGAACTGGACAACCCTCTCTAGGCACGTCAGTCCTAGCCGACCTGGTGGCTCTGACTCAATATTCCCTCAAGATTGGATTCAGGCCTGTAATCCTAACACTTTGGGAGGCCGAGGCAGGGAAGTTCGCTTGAGATCAGAAGTTGGAGACCAGCCTGGCAACACAGCGAGACCCCCTGTCTCTACAAAAAAAAAAAAAAAAAAGCAAGAAAATTTAGCCGGGTGGGATGGCAGGCGCCTGTAGTCCCAGCTACCCAGGAGGATCGCTTGGGCCCAGGAGTTCCAAGTTACGGTGAACTACAGCCACTGCACGCCAGCCTGCGTGACAGAACAAGACTGCCTGTAAAAAAACAAAAAACAAAATCCAAAAAACCCCGACGATTTCCTCAGCGCAGATGGTGCTGCTGAGCCTGTCCCCACAGTCAGAGTGCCCCACTTTTTTGGGGCTCTCTTGTCTCCCAACCCCGCTCACCTGCACGAGACCTCGGGTCCTCGGTCTGTCTCAGGTCAGAGCTGGGAACGGGGGACTCTTCCATGGGGCGCGGGAACAGGCCCTCAGGTCTCAGATGCCAAAGACTGGGAGAATGACCCGCACCGAGGCTGGGGAGACGGAGACAGAGAGGAGAAGGACAGAGACGAGCCCCGAGAAGCGAAGAGAAGGGGGTGACGGCTGGAAAGAGGACGGCAGAAACCCGGAGACAGACCGGGAACCGAAAGACCCGCGGGGCAGTAGCGTGGGCGGCCACCAGCGGAGGCAGGCGGGCTGTCGCGAAGGGAGGCGGGCTGTCGCGGAGGGAGGCGGGCGCGGCTTGCAGCTGCAGCCCGCCCGCGGCAGAGGCCAGCGGTTGGCCACCGGGCAGCCCGCCCCGCCCCTTCCCGCGAAGCCTCCGCGGTCGCTCCCGGCTCCACCCCGCAGTTCCCAGCCCCGCCCCCGCCGCTGCGTGGGGCCTGCGCGACTTCTCCGTCCACCGCCCCGCAGCTCAGCTCGGGCCCTGGGTCTTTGGTTCCTAAAATAATGGGAAAAGTAGGGTGAAAGAATTCTTCTAGATGATGGTGAAACGTGTGGATCCTTTTTGAGTCTGAAAGACATCAAAAAAATACGTGCTCTCACGGCTGAGGTTAAACAACTCAAGCAACAGACTGATACAGGACTTGCACTTTCTAACTCTCACCAAAACCAACACCAAACAATGATTCTTAAACTAATGGTGAAAAGTGCTACTGTTCATAAAATAATGGACCAAGGATGGTGAAATTATTGTTTAAATGAGGATTATTTTGAAGGCTCTAGTAGCAACTGCTTGGAAATATCCAGTAACCGGGGCCTAAACACATATCTGTACGCCAAAAGCATTTTCTATTCCAAGCTGATGTATGGAATGATAATTCTCAAGATGACGGTGGAAACTACTGATCCTGTTTCAGTCTATACAGGATCTGCACTTTTCACCTCATAAAAATGCGTGCTTCTCACGGCTGAGGTTAATCAACTCAAGCCACAGACTGACACCGGACTTGTAATTTCCACCTCTTACAAAAATCAACACCAACCAACGATTCTTAAAGTAATCGTGAAAAGTGCTACTCTTTGTAAAGTAATGGACCAAGGATGGTGAAATAATTCTTCAAATAAGGGTTATTTCGAAGGCTCTAGTACCAACTCCATGGAAATATCCAGTTACCTGGGCCTAAACATAGATCTGTCTGCCAAAACCATTTTCCATTCCCCTCTGATGAATCCAGTGATGATTCTCAAGACGATCGTGAAAAGTGCAGATCCTGTTTCGGTCTTTAGACTTCGCACTTTTCACCTGAAAAAAATGCATGCTTCTCATGGCTGAGGTTAATCAACTGAAGCAACACACTGACACAGGACGTGCATTTTCCACCTCTCACAAAAATGAACACCAACCAACAATTCTTAAAATAACGTCGAAAAGTGCTACTCTTTGTAAAATAATGGACCAAGGATGGTGAAATCATTGTTTAAATAAGGGTTATGATGAAGGCTCTAGTACCAACTCCTTGGAAATATCCAGTTACCGCGGCCTAAGCATAGATCTGTAGGCCTAAACCATTTTTGATTACAAGCTGATGAATCCAATGATGATTCTCAAGACAATGGTCAAAAGTGCGGATCCTGTTTTAATCTTTCTATAGACTGAGACAGGACCCACATTTTTCAAATGAAAAAAATGCATGCTTCTCATGGCTGAGGTTAATCAACTCCAGCAACAGACTGACACAGGACTTGCACTTTCCACTTCTCACAAAAATCAACACCAACAAACCATTCTTACAGTAATGGTGAAAAGTGCTACTGTTCGTAAAATAATGGACAAAGGATGGTGAAACAATTATTCAAATAAGTGTTATCTTGAAGGCTCTAGTACCAACTCCTTGGAAATATCCAGTTACCTGTGCCTCAACATAGATCTGATGGCCCAAACCATTTTTGATTCCAAGCAGATGAATCCAGTGATGATTCTCTAATGATGGTGAAACGTTTGGATCCTTTTTGAGTCTGAAAGACTGGAACAAGATCCGCACTTTTGACCTCAAAAAAATACATGCTCTCATGGCTGAGGTTAAACAACTGAAGCAACAGATTGACACAGGACTTGCACTTTCCACCTCTCACAAAAATCAACACCAACCAACGATTCTTAAAGTAATCGTGAAAAGTACTACTGTTTGTAAAGTAATGGACAAAGGATGATGAAATAATCTTCAAATAAGGGTTATTTGGAGGCTCTAGTACCAAATCCTTGGAAATATACAGTTACCTGGGCCTATACATTGATCTGTCTGCCAAAACCATTTTCCACTTCACTCTGATGAATCCAGTGATGATTCTCAAGATGATCGTGAATGATTCTCAAGATGATCCTGTTTCGGTCTTTCTGAAAGACTGAAACAGGATCCGCACTTTACACCTGAAAAAAACGCGTGCTTCTCATAGCTGAGGTTAATCAACTGAAGCAACACATTGACACAGGACGTGCACTTTCCACCTCTCACAAAAATGAACACCAACCAACGATTCTTAAAATAATGTCGAAAAGTGCTACTCTTCGTAAAATGATGGACCAATGATGGTGAAATCATTGTTTAAATAAGGGTTATTTTTAAGGCTCTGGTACAAATTCCTTGGAGATATCCAGTTACCGTGGCCTAAACATAGATCTGTAGGCCTAAACCTTTTTCTATTCCAGGCTGATGTATCCAATGATGATTCTCAAGATGATGGTGGAAACTGTGGATCTAGTTTCAGTCTAAACAAGATCTGCACTTTTCAACTCAAAATAATGCATGCTTCTAATGACTGAGGTTAATCAGCTCAAGTAACAGACTTACACTGGACTTGTACTTTCCACCTCTCACAAAAATCCACACCAACCAACGATTCTTACAGTAATGATCAAAGTGCTGGGGCCTGAGCTGAGCTGAGAGGCCCACTTCCAACCTCCCGTTTCCTCTCCTCCTCCTCCGCCTCTCCTCTCCCCTCCCCCCAAGCACCTATATCGGTTGGTCTGTAGCCAGTTATCACCACCTAAAAGCCTCCCAGGATAGCCTGAGAGTTGAGCGAAGATTGGGGCCTCAGAGGGAACTCCACAAAAAGGACTGGAGGGCCACTCCCCTTGCAAAAAATGCAAATAAAATATATATTAATATATAATTTAGGCCGGGCGCGGTGGCTCACACCTGTAATCCTAGCACTCTGGGAGGCTGAGGTGGGCGGATCGCTCAAGGTCAGGAGTTTGAAACCAGCCTGAGCAAGAGCAAGACCCTGTCTCTACTAAAAATAGAAAGAAATTAATTGGCCAACTAAAAATATATATAGAAAAAAATTAGCCGGGCATGGTGGCTCATGCCCTGGCAGATGACTGTCATTGGACTGGAGCCAAGGGTAACCCTCCTGTTGGCATGCAGACCAGTAAATTTTCTTCTTGATACTTGGGCTGCCTACTCTGGAAAACTGAACACTCAATTCTGTATGGTCACCCAAGTCTCTGGGGTCCCTACCAAACAATTCTTTGCTCTCCCTTTGCTTTGTTTGTGGGAGGATGTGATACTTGAACATTCATTTCTAGTAATTCCTACTTATCCTGTCAACCCGCTAGGATGCAACTTGCTTTTTAAATTACTAGCATGGGTTTCTTTCCACCCTCAGGAGGAATCCAGTCTCATAGGTCCCTTAACAGATTCAGAAGTCTTGGGCCAAAGTCAACAAGATTGGGAGGCAGACATCCTTGCAGTAATCTGGGATGTCAGTCCCCTGGGCCATGCCAAAATGGCCCAGCAGTTACGGTCCATCTCAGACCACAGCAGGGATATCCCCATGTTAAACAGTATTCTTTGTAACCCGAGGTCTGGGCAGGTCTTGAGCATCCTTATAAAAAAATTCCTAGTTTTGGTTCTACTTATCCCAACTTGCTCTCCTTGTAACATCCTTATTTTACCTGTCCAGAGAAAGGACGGTACTTACCGATTGGTGCAAGACTTAAGGGGAGTCAACGAGGTGATGGTGCCTTTACACCTGGTGGTGCCCAATCCTTACACAATACTGGATAATATTCCCCCAGAGATCACTCATTACAGCATATTAGACCTAAAGGATGCTTTTTTTTTTTTTTTTGCATTCCTCTCCACCCTGTCCAATTTTGCTTTTGAATGGATGCCCCTATGTGGCATATCCCACCAATTAACATGGATGGTGTTGCCACAAGGGTTCTGGCCTTTGGAGAAAGATCTAGATGACTTACAACTCCACTGGGGGTGCTTCAATATGTTGATGACCTATTGATCTGTTCCCTAAGCTTAAAGGAGGCACAGGAACACACTATTTAAGTCCTGTGTTTTCTGGCTTACAGGGATACGGGGTGTCCCATCCCAAAGCCTGACTGGCTCAATCTAATACGATCTACTTGGAGCTTGTTCTTACCCAGGAAAAACGAGAGTTCTCCGTGGAACGTGTCCAGGCTATAGTTTGTCTTCCTGAACCCACCACTCAGCCCCTTCTGTGCTTTTTTCTTGGACTTACGGGGTTCTGCTCAATTTGGATACCTAATCATGGGCTTCTGGCAAAACCCCTTTCTACAAGCCTAAAAAGAAACACTGATAAGGAACCTCTAATATGGGGCATGAACAAAAACAGGCTGTTCAGGCATTGAAAAAAGCTTTACTCCAAGTCCCAGCCCTGGGCCTACTGCACCCTCAGAGAACCTTCTTTTTATATGCTCACAAGAGACACGGAACAGCTCTGAGGGTGTAAATACAGCTTTTGGAGCCCAAGTTACAACTGGTGGCCTATTCATCAAAGAAATTGGACCCCACAGCTGCGGGCTGGCCTGCCTGTTTGAGGGCAATAGAAGCCATATCTTTACTCTTATCAGAAGCCACTAAATTCACCATGGGAGTGTCCCTTACTGTTAGAACCTCCCACTGAGCCTCTGAGCTCCTCCAGGGAAGGGTGAAAAAATGGTTCTCAGATAGCTATTTATTAAAATTCCAGGCTTTACTAATAAAAACTCCTGAATTAAAAATTGAGACTTGTTCTGGACTCAACCCTGCCACTCTTCGTCCAGAAGAGATGATAGGGGAACCAAGCAGGCTACTGCATAATTGTGAAGAGATTATACTCCACCACTATCTTCCCTCAACACCCCTCCTTCAAGGGAGAAGACATCATTTTTACCAGTAAAACTAAAATGGCCAGGCCAACCTGCTGGGCCTTTTTATTAGTCACCAAGTCTGTGTTAACCTGGCCCAAAATGGGGATGTCAGGCCAGGGTCACAAGGCTTCCCTGGGTCAGATGTTTCCAGAAGAGCTCAGTACCTATCTAAGAGCTGTCTACCTTTTTAAAAGGGTGTACTCAATGACTGCAAAGCACATGTGGCCCTGCTCTACTGGGAAATGGCCTGAGTACTACAGAAGTGACCAAATTTTCAACTAAAGCTGTAATTTTCTTTTTTTTTCCTCTTGGGATTCTGTTGTTTCTGTTAGACTGCACCTCTACATGTAGTAGTCCCTGAACGGGAGACATAAGCTTTCCTAGTCCAATCAAATGTATAATTGATATCGATAACACACTTTGATGTGACAGCCATAAAATAGCAGTACGTTGACTCAATTTAGAGGCTCAACCCAAAGGTCATTTTAATCTTCCTTTCCCATTGCAAACCGAGCCCAAAACCTACCAGTTGAATACAGGTGCTTTTTCTCCCCTACAGGAACCCAAACCAAGCAGTTTAAGATAGATATGTTGGAGGCCACAGCCAAGAAATCATGTTATCTCCCAGCCAGGAGTGTGAGGACATGAAGAGTATAGGAGAGGCTAGCCCATGGAGGGCAGCTGGGTTACTGAGAAGGCCTTTTTCTCCTTTGACGCCTGGCTCCAGGATCAGTGTTGCCTCTTCCCCTCATATACCTATTGGCTCTGACAAGCACCCCAGGGCTCAGATTTTTTGCTCTCCTGCATGCCACTGTGGATCTGCCCCAGTCTCTGGCATTTTTGACCACTCATGCACAAGGCTCCCTATTCCCATGGGACCAAGTAGGATAGTGTCTTGGACACCTATATTCGACAAAACTATAAAAGGGGAATCAAGGGTACACAGGAAGTGGCTTTATGTCAGCCCACAAGGCTATGTATTTACTTCCAATTCAAGTGGCTACCTACTCGAACTCAATAAACACCTGTTTTTGGCCCATTCAAAGCTCTATATCCTTATTGCTGCCATCATTTATTGCACCTTTGGGAAACTCTTTACTCATCAGCCACAGCCATATTGCCTTTCAGCTGGAGCCACAGGCTTGCTGTCCATTGTCAAAACATCCTTTCTGCTTCCTGTCCACAGACTAAGCAACAACCTAAGTATCATTTAGGCAGTGTGATTCAATCCTACCTCTTGCTGCTTAGCTTCAAAATATTAACGTGTAGGACAATAGTAGACTCTTACTCTCTCCCTCACTTGGCTGCATCTGCTACCATATTCCAGGGAATTTCTCAAATCTTCTAACCCATCTCATGAAAGGCCTTTGTGCTTTCTCTTCTAGAAAACCATGCCAGTATCCCATCCTTGTTACCCAAACTTCCAGATCTGTGAAGAATCTAGAATTTTATTCTACCTGCAAGCTAACAAGTTAGCCTGCTACTCTTTCTTGGATGCTGGCAGAAGACATGAGATTCCTGGATCAGAGACAAAGAACTTTATTACTTATGTACTTATGGTATAGCAAACATGAGCATGATCTTTGCGTCCACTGCCCCCGCTCTCCATGCCCCACTCCCGAAAGTGCTGCTACGTAGAACTAGATGGATAACTACACATGCAGAACCAGAGCTTGGAAGATTCAACACTTTTATAGCAAGCAATGGGCAAAATTACTCATCTTTAGGTAGCTTACTGCTAATAGAACACTGAAGTATGGCCCAAGAAGAGTGGTCAGGGTCTTGCATTCATACAAAGCAAGAACATGCAGGGTCACTCAGGGCTCATGGCAGACTGCCTCTCCCAACAGTTTCTTTCTCCAGTGGGTCACCTTTGACAGCATTATAAATCAAACCTAGGGCACTAAGAGCCTAAACAGTACTCAATCCTCATCACTGGTTTCCCAGAAGAGGTCATTTGTCACAGGGAAATTGCCCCTAAAAGGGCTAAAGCTCCTTTGCAGCAGCCAAGACCTACTGCAAAAAAATTCTGAGACCTTTCCTGTTGTGTCTGCATAGGTCTAAGGCTGTCATGACAGACTATAGGAGGGGGTTGGCTGTCAGCCCAACAGTTGCCATTCTTCCTTAACAAGCATTATGTACCCCTGAATCCCTCTTCCCCCAAGCAAATCAGCCTAAGTTCTAACAATTCCCATAGCAGTAGAGAATTTCTCTCCTTTCAGGCTCATGTAAGTGGTGTCTCTGTAACTATTGTCTAAAAGGAGGAGGAACCTACTGCCCACCTAGGAAGAATATTAGTACTAACAGTTAGAAGGGGGCAGACCTGAGGCCAATTGTCAGATAAGTAAGGAAGTCCTCCTACCCAGAGAGTAAGAACTACCAGGGTACCTTTTGAGCAACTGTCTTTGAACCTATTTTTCAGTACTCAGAAACTGTAACCACCTTCCCAGTTCCTCATCAATAGGCTATATTTATGTATTTAAAACATTATTCTGACAAGGCGGCCACAGACAGCACCAGAATGTCAAAAAGATCCTCGGCACCAAAAAAAAGTTAAGAATTGCCTGATGTGTGGATATCAGAGGGGTCATCCAGGCACATGTGCTTTCAGACTGGGTTCTTGGGAATATTCTATTCAATAACAAAAGAGGCTATCAGTGGGGACAGAATATATTCTATAAAAATCTACATTAGTGTGATATTAGCAGTATTCCCTGGTGATTTCCATCATGAGGACAAGGTTTGGGGAGTGGGTAGGGCTAGCCAGGGGTAGAGATAAGGCAGAGAGAGACAGAAACGGCTCTAAACTGAGGAGGAACTGGAACCCAGAAAAAAATATATAATTTGTGTGTATGCAAAGGGATTTTTCTTATTTTTTCACTCCTTAAGGTTGTGTGAAGCAAAAAGATTATTTCTAAAAATATACAGAAGTACTACAAACATTAACTACACATTAGCAGCTGAAATTTGCAAATAATGAAAAACATTAGCGATCTTTCTCCACTCTCCTCAGTGGTCCTCTACGTTCTAGAAGACTTAAGTTCATCTGAGATAGGTTTGAAGAGTGGACAATCTGGAGGATAATGTGATGGGTGTCAGAGTTTCCTGGTGGCAAGGGTGCTGCTACAGAGGATAAAGAATAATGTAGCCCAGCATCATTCAAAACAGGCTGGAGTGGCCACTCCATAGATGCCTGTGTCAGAAGCCAGCCAGAGGCACTATGGCCTCCCAAAATGTGCCCATGCTGAGGCTTGAGCCTGCAGAGGGTAATTTTTTATCCAAGGGATGAGAAACTGTCCTAAAATGCTGTAAGTACAAAGGTGGCTGGGCTGATAACCCACTTCTTTCAACAAGTCTAACTGCTTCATCTGGTTTCTGGAGTCAGGAAAAAACCTTAAGAGATCCATACAGTCCTAGAAGTTCAAAGTGGGGTTTATGGGCAGATTATAGGGGTTATGGCACTCACATTGTTTGTAATCATAAGGGATGTTTTACATGTGGGCATTTCTGGAGGGATAAAAGTCTTCATAATCTCAAAAGGACACATTCTCTAAAGCTTCCTTAACAAGTGAAAAGACTTCACCCTAGAGAAGGAATGCATTTGCCCAAGGTCACAAATTAAAATAAAGCTAGAAACAACCCAGCTCTCTAATCTTTCATTTGAGGACCTATTTTTTTTCTCCCTTTCTCTAACCATACTCCCTCCTGGGATAATGAAAAATTGGGGAAAAAATATTATCTATTGATAGGGAAATAAATTTAAAACATTTGTAATATACTATGGAATATTATGCAGCTATTAAAAATGAGTTAGACCTATATATACACTGATAGGAAAGGTACCTAAGAAATATTAAGTTTAAAAAAAAAAATTACAGGACATATATCAACATAGTTCAATTTTTGTTTTAAAGAAGCATATACAAAGTAAAAAATCTGAGACTTTAAAAAAAAAGCATACACATACAAACACACATCTTCATATGATACATGTTTGTATGTATATGTAAAGAAAAAGGTACACCTGGTGTGTAGGAACTCCAAGGGGCCATGATGGAGAGGGTTATTTACTGTCTACATCCACAAGCCTTGAGACCCTGTGTATTCACAGGTTCAACCAACCAGAATGAAAATATTCAAAACAAAAATAAAAATAAAAATGATATAGGATGACAACTATTACATAGCATTTATATTATATCATGTATCATGAGTAATCTAGAGATGATTAAAAGGAACCTAGGAACGGTGGCTAACGGCTGTAATTCCAGTGCTTTGGGAGGCTGAGGTGGGAGGATTCCTGAGGCCAAAAGTTCGAGACAACTCGAACAGTCTAGGCAACATAGTGAGACCCCTTCCTTGCCTATAGTCCCAGGTACTCAGGAGGCCGAGGCAGGAGGAGATATTCAGCCCAGGAGCTCAAGGCTGCAATAAGCTATGATCCCACTATTGTACTCCAACCAAGGCAGCAGAGCCTGTCTCAAAAGAAAAAAAAAATCAAAACACCCCAAAAAACAAAAAATACATATATATGAAAAATATATGGGAGTATATGCATAGGTTATATGCAAACACTACACCATTTTACATAAGGAACTTGAGCATCCTCAGGGGTCCTGGAACCAATCCTCCCCAGATACTGAGGGATGAATAGAATTTCTCCACTGTAAAAACAATCATGTGATTATGCACTTTCAAAAGCTTTAAGTAGCTCACAGAATTAGGATTATCACCTAAAAAAGAATCCCAGCACTTTGGGAGGCCAAAGCAGGAGGATCACTTGAGGCCAGGAGTTCGAGACTACCCTGAATAACATACAGAGGCCCTGTATCTACCAAAAAAACAAACAAACAAAAAAATCCTCCAGGAAATAAGTCAGGCATGGTGGCATGTGCCTGTAGTCCCAGCTACTCGGGTGGCTAAGGCAGGAGGGGTCACTTGAGCCCAGGAGTTTCAGGCTGCAGAGAGCTATGACAATGCCACTGCACTCCAGCCTGGGAGACAGAGTGAGACATTGTCTAAACCAAAAAAAAAAAAGGAGGAAACTAGAAGCTCAGAGTATTTTATGATTTACCCAAGGATTATAGGAATGAAGACTATAGAATCTAAGGCTTCAATTTCCTGTCCAGTGTTGTTCCACAACCTCCTACTGCATGGTGCTTGATAGGGCAACATTCCCAAGTCAAACAGGAAACATAAGGGCAACTTCCTATACCTGAAGAGTGTTGGGTACTAGGCTCAGCTGGAATTATACTTTTGTAAGGCTAGAAGGACAATATTCCTAAAGGTCACAGGATCTAGGCAAGTACCCAGGTCTTCTTTGACCACAGTGGGAAAATACTGGAAAAGATGTTGCTGCTTTGTCTCTGCAGGAACGCAAACTCTGACGGTAGATTACCCGGGTTTAAATCCCAGTTCTAGTACTAGCTATGGGACAATCAACTTTTGTGTCTTAGTTTCCTCACCTGTAAAATAGTGATAATAATATTACCTACCTCTTAGGATTGTTCTATTATTGAGTTAATACACGTAAAGTAGTTGGAGGGCTTCCTGGCACAAAGTAAGCACTGAATGTTGTTATTGCTGTTATCACTGGAAAAGTGAGTTTCTTAGCTATAGGTTCTCAGGGGCCTCTGACAAGTAAAAAAGCCTAGAAATGAAAGGAATCTATAGTAGTAAGACCGTTAACACTCACTGCTCTATTCGTTCCATCAAGACTATGACTCCGTATTTTCACATCTTCTTTCCTTTTATTGAAAAAAATTTTAGAAAATGGCAGTTAATAAAGGACACAAACAAATCAACAGGGATAGACTGGTGGAAAACAGACAATATAAAACTAAAAATGCCATTGGCTTCTTTAATTGGTTAAGAGCACAAAATGTAACAGGCAGAAGGTCTGTTTTAAATTAAAAAGCTATGTTTTTTTGTTAAATTCTCCCCAAGTCAGATTTATACACACCCACAAAAATGGTGTGTGAAGGAAAGCTGTCCTACACAAGAAGTTGTATCCTGAATTCTTTAAGGGAAATAGCTGTTAAAATAGGAATTAACATAGAGTCAGCAACAGGGTTGACAATTTTTTTAAATTGAGTCTTCAAATGCTGCATGGCACAAAGCTATACTATATAAAGTACTGCTAGGTTCAAAGGAAAAAGTCTGTACAGCTTTTAGCAAAAATGCTTTTCCAGAAAAGCAAATCAAAACAACACAATCAGCAGACCAAGGAGGCTACAGCTAGACATCAGAGCTACAACTTCTCATATCTGTGCTAGAAAATTCCTATTCATCCAGAATAGACTAAAATTTCAGGACAAAACAGGGACATTTTTAACATTTCTTACTTTACCCATTTTAAGTTCTCTGATTCTTTCCCCCACCCACCCGGTAATTCGGCATGACCCAGCAGAAAGAGGACTGCTTTTAGAACTGGCTATTTCATTTTTCTTTCTAAGGTGAGACTGTCATGGAGCCTGGATATTTCAGGCTCATATGCATCCATGACCAGTGTCCCACTGTGGTCAAAAAACTTAGCAATGGATTTGGTGAACTCAGCTTCCCGCTGCTGCTTTGTTCTCCCACTGATGAAGGTCAGCTTCAGGGTGTATTTGTCATCGAACCTAAGCATCAGGGAAAAGATAACAAATCAAAAAACAAACATAGAGATTTAATAGTAGTGCACCAAGTGTTTCCGAAGAACAGGAATAAGTTGGGCATGGTGATACAGGGAACACATACATACTTTAAGACAAGAAACCCCACCACCCACAGCTCCTGCCTTCAATATACTATTTAATAATTCTGATTCTTAAGTGCTGATATACCTTCCCTGATTTAACTACCGTGTGCCTCTTTTACCTTGTTGTAGACCATTAAACCATACAGACCATCTTTTCTCTGGGCTTTGCACTTGCCAGGCTGGAAGGATCTTCCTAGTAGACTCTTTTCTCCTACCTTACCTGACTAGTTCCCATTTGTTAATACTATACTTGGGCATAAACTTTTCTGGGAAAGCCTTCCCAAACCCTCCCAATCTGGGTCAGATGTGTCTCCTTTATCTTCTACAGCACCATCAACCAATATTCAACTCAAATACTGACCACTTATCATAAGCCAGGTCTAATATGCTTCTATGTCATCAATAAAACTATTTATTCACATGATGTGTTATCTGTGTTCTTCACTCAACTGGGAGATTCTTGAGGGCAAGGACTTTTGTTTTCTGCTCTTAACTTGGTACTCGGCAGGCAATCAAATATGTATGAATAACGAAGAACCGTGGCTTTCAAGGATGTTCCCCAATTCCAGGCTGCTTGGTCCTTGCACTCTGTAATCAACCTAGCTCTTGCTTCTACTCTAATCTCAGGCTGGGGATGTCAACTGCTTTACTATATGAACTCCAGAGATTCCCCAGCTATAACTTAAGGTCTTTACTATTTCCATCCATTCAAGAAGGTTTAATAACACCAACTTCTGGTAAGCTGACATTCCCCCCAACTTCTGTCCCATTAGGGCTTATTCGATAGATTTTTCAAGCTAGTATTATCTTTAGATAAAGAAGTTTCTTGAGCCTCTATTTCTGCATGTTTAAATGAGAAAACTTTCACCTACTTTTAGGATTACTATCATGATTAGAACAGTGCCCACCATTAACTGGTGTTCAAAAAATTATAGCTCCTCAATACATCTTTCGTCTAGGCAGTAATTCCCAAATTAGGTAGCTAGCAGTGAAGGTCCTTGAACTATTTTCAACACCTTAAAAGATTTTCTCAAGCTCTGAACCAACTGCTTCTAACTGACATCACAGTATTTTTGGACTAGGCCTAGATTTAATAGCAGTTAATGGCTGTGATGGCAGGGCATGATGAGTTGTGACCCGATGCATTTTAGGAATGGTTATCCATTAATTAAAATATTTATTGAGCCCCACTTATATGTGTCAGGCAGTTTTAGATGGTAAGGATATACAACAGTGAACACAATACAAATGTCTGCCTTCGGGGACTTTCATTTTACTGTATGTGAGGAAACAAATGGTATTTACAAAATAAGATATTCTTTTAAATGTGGTGGGCAGAAAAGGCTTCACTAAGCAGATATTTGAGCAGAGCCTTAAAAAACGTGACAGAAGAAGTTATCTGGATAAAGAATATTCCAGGCAGAGGGAGCAGTAAGTGCAATGGCCTTGAGGCAAGAACATGCCTAGAATATCTGAAGAACAGAAAGGGGGCCAATGTGAACAGAATGGAGTTCGAGAGGATGAGAACCACAGTAGATGAGATGTGTGTTTGTGTATGTATATGGAGTGCAGAGAATACATATGTACGGACTTCTAAGACATACTTAGAATTCTAGTTTTCCTAAGTTTTTTTTTTTGTTGTTTTTTTTTTTGAGACAGAGTCTCACTCTGTTGCCTGGGCTAGAGTGCCATGGCATCAGCCTAGCTCACAGCAACCTCAAACTCCTGAGCTCAAGCGATCCTCCTGCCTCAGCCTCCCGAGTAGCTGGGACTAATCAAGTTGTTGCTCAGTTCTAGAATTCTGCAACTTTGCTTAAGTGGCCTGACAGAGGGTACAGATTTATGATGTCTAAGATCAAAAGGCAGTTAGGGGCCCTGCGAGGAGATAACAACTCAGCTTTAACACCAAAATGAAGGTCTGCTCCTCATAGGTATCTCCACAAGTTGGCAATGAGGGAAGATGTATGGCATGATGCTATCTATACTTACCTTCATATGTGAAGAAATGTACTTATAATTTGAAGGCCTACTATGCACTAGGAAGTACACCATGTGTTTTTAGAGATAGTGACTAAGCACGAATTCTGGGCTCAAATTTGGGCTGGAATTCCTGCTCTACCACTTTGAACTGTATGACTTTGGAAGAATTAATTTAACCTTTTGGGCCTGTATTCTTATCTATAAAATGGTCATTCTAAGGTTTAAATGAGATAATGCAGTTAGCACAATACCTAATATATAATAAATACTCAATAAACATTTGCTATTATAATAACTGGTATCTCATTTTCCCAACAACTGTAGGAGTCATTCTTGATCCTACTAAAGCTCAGATAATGTACTGATCTACCCAAAGTTATACAGCTAGGAAAAAACTGAGCTGGAACATGAACCCAGTTCTGGATACCTACAAAGAACTTGTGTGTCAGCCACACAAAATTATTCCCACTACTGGTTAAAAACAGACTCTGGATTATGCTTTTTTGAATTGCCCAGTGTACTACTCCACAGATTCTTGATTGCATTCATGGAGTGCAATTAGAATCATAGAAGACACAGAAGCTAATGGGGTTCTTCAAAGATAACTGATCTCACACCTTTGGCCTTTACAGTTCCGCATTCTGAATTGTCTCAGTTAATTGGCCATAAGGAAAAAGAAAATCATTCTTCATTCTTCCATCAAAGTATTTTCTCCCAGTTTATCCTCAGAGCACTTCTGTAATAATGCAACCTCAGAACTACAGTGCTAGGAAAAACCTTCTATATCATTCATACCCCTTTTATCACTTTACACGACTAGCACTATGATCTGCACAGAGTAGGTGCACAATAATCTGCTGCTGATAATGACAACACACCAGGAAAAATCCAATACCAGGATTTAAAAATCTGTGAGACTAGTCATACCTTTTAAGACTGGAGGACAGCTGCCAAATATCATCAGGATCCATCCCTGTAGGGTCTTTCCTATGGGCCACGAGAAAGATGCTCTTCTCCTTATATGAGGTATAAATGGTCAGAATCCCCATCATCACAAAATAGGTTCAAATAAAGTTAAGGGGAAAACATACAAAAGAGAAGTAACACAAATTGACAAGAGCAATAAAAACTTTCATAATCACGGTCCTAAAAAAAATAGTTCTGTCTTGTGGCAAAAACACCAAAAATCTAGCTATTTCATTTTCGTCCTTATAGTTATTTACTGAGAGAGGCAAGGCTCTCTCTGTTTAATTCTCCAAACATCTCAAAAAGGAAGAAAATTTAAAAGTACAGGGCATAAATCAGCTGTCATCTTTTATGTTCAAGGACAACATGTATAAGAAGATAACCAGTTTGTCAAGATTTTGTTATAACTGTGCTTATTTCTTTATAAAAGCAACTAATAATCACCACAGATGATTATTATTATCCCATGTTCACGGGTCATTAGAAAAGAAGTGACCCAAATAGTTTATTATAAGATCATGACTTCCTAAATATGTACTTATTATATTCGGTTTTTAACAGTATTAACTACCATATTTGAGCACTTACACTGTACCAGAAAACTGGCATAAGAGCTTTGGGTACCCTTGTCGTATAAATTTTATGAAGGAGAGAGGCAGGAAAAGCATAGTGCCAGGTATGTGGAGTTTGGAGTGAGGCAGTCTTAGATTTAAATCTTGGCCTTTTACCGGTGTAACTGTGACAAATTACATTCTTCCCCAATGTTCATGTCCTCACCTCTAAAATGGGGATAATACTGACTTTTTAGAATTTTCTTGAGGTTTAGAGATGGAAGATAGACCTGGCATGGTGGCTCACACCTATAATCCTAGCACTCTGGGAGGATGAGGCGGGAGGATAGCTTGAGGTCAGGAATTTGAGACCAGCCTCAACAAGAGCAAGACTCTATCTTTACTAAAAATAGAAAAAATCAGCCAGGTGTGGTGGTGCATGCCTATAGTCCCAGCTACTCAGGAGGCTGAGGCAGGAGGATCGCTTGAGCCCAGGAATTTGAGGTTGCTGTGAGCTAGGCCGACACCACCATACTCTAGCCCAAGCGACAGAGCGAGACTATGTCTCGGGGGGGAAAAAAAGAGATGGAAGATATTACATGTGTGTATATATATATATATATATCAGATACAGAAAACATTTGTAATGGTAGTCACCATTATAAACAAAACTGACATGATTATAAAAATGAGACGATCTGAAGTACTATCAAGGTAGTTCCCCTTGGGAGGCCATGTATCCGAAATAACATTGTTCAAACCTCTTTGGAACTCCCCTGGGAAGTGTCTCCAGAACCTATGGTGTATTTTTCTGAACTGCCTTAATAGCAAAAAATTAATACTAGGATAATTACTCTGATTACTGAAAGAAGTCAAGGATCACTTGGTGCCACTTCTGGGGACTATGATTTGGGATCAATTTGGATAATGCCATTTTGACCCGACCTGCCTTATTAGAGGCTTGCTAACTGTCTCTGAGGGTAAATCCCCAAAGGGGGTTTTTAAAAATATTTCAGGTAGTGGCAAGATTGTTCAAAAAAAGCTACCTACCAAAATGATTTGTTTTAAACAACTAGTATAGTGATGGCACATTGCAGATACTCAACAGTGCTATGTGACTACTAAAAAGGAGGTAGAGCTGTATGTACTGATATGGAAAGATGTCAAATATATTTTTCAGGTTAAAAATTTAGTGCAGAGCATTACTTACAGATTGGGGTTGGGGACCACAAAAAATTATTACTATGAAGATGTATAACTTTTGTAATAACAGTAATAGTATAATACAAGTTCTTTGTATTCAACTTCTTGAGAAATAATCAAGCTAGGTAGGCAATGACCATGATTCTTCTTTTATCATAAAAAGGAGAGGGGAAAGGAAACTATTACATACCAAATACATTATAAAATCTCTCATTTCATCTTTATAATTCTGTATATTACCCATATTTATAAATGAGCATTCAAATAGCCTCAAAAAAGTCAAGTTTATTAGTGCAAGATCACAAACACCTTGGATTTCAAACCCATGTTCTCTAGCTCCAGAACAGGTTCTTAATTCCACACCTATACTCATGCTCAGTACCTCCTAGTCCAGCCCCTCAGCTTCAGGGAAACCTGATAGATCTGAACCTCTAAAATCTGATCCTTTCTTAATATCCTGGAATGAGTGGCTTGAGGCAGCCTGGCCTAATAGGAAAAATTCTGGGCTAGAAACAAGAAGAGCTGCATCTCATTATTACTGTGTGCTTTGCTATTAAGTGTTTTATTAGGATAACCTCTACATTAATAAAGTGAATTACAGATAAAATAATGAAATTAAACCTAAAATATGACAGTTACTACATAAATTTAGATACCCACAGCTCATAATGTCAATGTCTAACATTAGCAGGCCTTAATATGAAGTTTGTTTTTCAGCAGGGAGGAGCATCAGTAGAGATTTTTAAAAATCATCACTAGAAAACAAACATGAGCATATACAAAGGATATGATATGACACATAAAGCCAAAACAGGCTTGGACTCTGGAAAGGGGTGCATGTAATCCCAAATCAAAGCCACTATGGCAAAGAAACAGGAGATTGTACAGATGGTGAGGCGACCGTCAATTAGACCAAAATTCTCCACATACTTGTACTTTTCCAGAAGTACCTAAAGAGAAGGACAAAGAATCAAGTTAACACAAATGGTTCCTTCCCAGTATCTGCTTTTATTCTTGACTTCTATGATAAAAGTTATGTTAAGAATCATACAAATTCTTCTTCAAGTAATTCCCTCCAACTGGGATTTACCACTCCGAATAAGACTCAAGCCATTTATAAAGGATCCAAGAGAAAAAGTTCATGAACTCCTCATATAAAAAAACTTTTTTTAAATTCTCAACTCTTCTCATAGCTAAAATTTTCTTTTCCTTTTACAAATGGAGAGATGAGTAATCATGGATCAATGTCCTGTCTTCCCTCAACCTTCTGTGCTCTAGGCTAATTAATCTCAAAAACACTAAACTACCAGCTTTCTTGAGATAGCTAACATTTATATTTTAACACATTTCCCCCTACTTATTATGTGAGAATTCTAGAAACTGCTTTCTGGCTCAACTTTTAACACTGAAAACTAAGGTGACTCCAAGTTACAGAAGAAAATGATCTTCCAGGAGATGAGCCCTAAGCTACATACATGCTAAGGGACACCTCCTCAAGGAAGTACCTTTTTGGCAGAATCATCCAAAGAATTCTTCACAGCTGATCCATCCCACTTGTCAATTTTTACAGGCTTATCATCAATCTTCCACTGTAAAACAAACAGGAAAATTGTGCATCAAGAAACTTAGCATCTTACTAAAAGTAATATGAACTACTTTCTTATTTTTTTTTTTTTTTTTTTTTTTTAGACAGAGTCTTGCTCTGTCGCTCTGGCTAGACAGAGTGCAGTGGCGTCATCATAGCTCACTATAACCTCAAACTCCTGGGCTCAGGTGATCATCCTGCATCAGCCTCCGGAGTAGCTGGAACCACAGGTGTGTGCCACCATGCCTGGCTAATTTTTCTATTTTTAGTAGCAACAGGGTCACTCTTACTCAGGCTGGCCTTGAACTCCTAAGCTCAAACAATCCTCCCACCTCAGCCTCCCAGAGTGCTAGGATTACAGGTGTGAGCCACCACACCTGGCCTGAAGTAACTACTTTCTTAAGAGCATCCTCAAATATACATAACATTTACTCTTTGTCTTCTGATGTTTGAGAGCTAAAAGACAAAACAATTAAAAATGAGGTTGAAGGAGACTAGGTCACTACAATCAGTTGGTACTCATGTGATGTTGCCAATCTCCATGTAGAAAAATAAAAATTTTAAGCCCAGAACCAGAACACTTACATGAGCCACAGAGACTGTGTGATCTCACCTATTCTATCCCAATTTTATGCAAATAAGAGTATAGAAAAGAACTCCATTTGTTCATCCTTTCATTCTGTGACCAAAAAACTCAGAAATACAGATACATGAATTTACAGACACTAACAATATGGGGAGGGTCCCCTTTAATACATCTTTATCAGCAAACAACTTTTATATTTTACCAGCAAGTCTTAAGTTTAAGAAGACAGCAAATCCAGTAGAGTCTGTTGGAAACAACATTAAATTTTTAATTACAAACGAAGTCCCAGACCCAGTCCCATCATCAGTTAGGCAGACAAACTCTGCTTCAATTTCCCTTACCTACAGAAATTTGTTAAGTTTCCCAAACACTGCCATTCAGAGAGAGCGTATCGCTGGCTCATATGGTAACTCTATGTTGAACTTTTTGAGGAACTGTCCAACTAGTTTCCACAATGCTGCAACACATTACACTCCCACCAACAATATATGAAGATTCTGCTACATCCTCAACAAAACTGGTTTTCTTTTATATTATTATTATAGCAATCTTAGGGGATGTGAAGTGGTATCTCATCGTGCTTTTGCTTTGCATTTCTCTAACAACTAATGACGTTAAACATCTTTCATGTGCCTATTGACTAACTGTATATCTTCTATGGAGAAATGTCAATTTATATCCTTTACCTTTTAAAAATTGGGTTATTGTCTTTTTATTACTGAGTTGTAAGATTCTTTATACAGTCTAGGTACTAGACCCTTAACAGATATATCAATTTGAAAATATTTTCTCTCATTCTGTGGATTGTCTTTTCACTTTGACAATGTCTTTTGACACAAGTTTTTAATTTTGATAAAGTAAAAAACAATGCGTTTTGAGATGGTATTAAAGTTCACTTTGGGCCGGGCATGGTGGTTTGCACCTGTAATCCTAGCACTCTGGAAAGATTGCTTGAGGTCAGGAGCTCGAGACCAGCCTGAGCAAGATAAAGATCTCATCTCTACTAAAAATAGAAAAAATTAGGTGGGCACAGTGGTGCGGTGCCTATAGTCCCAGCTACTCAGGAGGCTGAGGCAGGAGGATTGCTTGAGCCCAGGAATTTGGGGTTGCCATGAGCCAGGCTAATGCAGAAGCACTCTAGCCTGGGCAACAGAGTGAGACTGTCTCCAGAAAACAAACAAAAAAAAAAAACAGAAAAGAAAAGAAGTTCAGTTTGCAAAACTGGGTTAAAAAGCCAGTACCTTGTTTCTTTAAACATAACACATACAATTACAGTAATATCACAGATAAACAGTTTTATCTCCTTTGTCAGTGCTAGGTCGTAGGGCACAAGCATATCAGAAGTCTGGCAAGCTAAGATACCGTCCAGGAGAGCAAAAGAAGAGATATGCCCTGTCTAAGAACACATGGTTGGTGGGTGACAAAGCTAAGGCTACAGCCAAGGTCTTCCACCTAAAACAGATATTCTTCCCATTACATTAGCTAGCACAAGGCCCACTCTGGTATGGGAGGCAATGTACTGAGGAAGGTAAGAGCAGTGGATTAAGTATTAGGGAAGCCAGGCTCTGGAAATGTTACTAATATAGTGTGTGGTCTTGGGCAAGTTGCTTTACCTTCCCCTCTCCAACTATGTCCATGTCTATAAAATGAGGCTGGAATATCAGATGAACTTCAGGTCTCCTACATTTTAGTGAAACCAAAACAGCATAGTAAAAAAAAAAAAAAACAACCTTAAAATGTCAGAACCAAAAGGGACTTAAAAAGTCATTTAAGAAGCAGTTCTCAACCTGGAGGGAACTGTTAAAATGCAGAGGTAGTAAATAGAGATGTGTGGGGAAGATGCAGATGTCCAGGCCCCACCTTCAGAGTCTGATTCAGATCTGAGAGGAAGTCTAAAATCTGATATTTTTAACTGATACCCAAGGGAGTCTGATGTAGACAGATTTCACATCATGTTCTGAAAAACATTTATCTAATAACCAGCTATAAGCAGCTATATACGTTTTGCCAAGCACTTAACATGTGCCAGATACCACCTTTTAAGGTAAAAACTATTATTATCCCTACTTCACAGATGAGGAAACTGAAATACAAAGAAATTTCTTAACTTGCCCAAGAACACACATATGGCAAGTGGCAGAGCCAGAATTCAAAGCCAGACAGACAGCCTGGCTCCAGAGTTTGTGTTCTCAACTAAGATACAAAATCTGATCAGGCTGACAGCCCAGCCAGGAAACAGAAATCCAGGTATGAGGTTAAAAGGGTCTGGATATAGCTTCTGGAAACCATGGTTTAACATCACATGGCAATTTTAATAGCCAAAACAAATTAAGCAAGCAGCTTTTCTTTATAGCTGCCAGGTAGAACAAAATGCCTTGATGTATTTGGGGCAAAATAACTTCCTGCAATAAGTCATTCTGTGACAGAGGTTGGAAGATTCTATTTGCATACTTATTTTTAAGATCAGGAAATAAGAATTGTTGTGGTCTTAAAATCAGTTTTTTTTGTAAGAGTAGAAACTCACATCTGCTTAGGGAAAGCCAGAAGCATATCTGCAACTCTATTACATTTCTTTATGGCCAGTGAAACTATAGTTACAAAAATGAAAGAAAAACCCTCCCCCGCAAATCAAGATAAATCAAAGAAATTGTATTAAACATAACAGCCTCTCATTCCTACAGAACAAAAGCCTCTCTATTCATTCAGATCCTGCTCCACTGAGAATAGCATTTTTCCCATGTTTTCTCCCACAGTAGCCTCAGTCTTCAAACAATTAGAGGCACCATCCTCTAAAAATGTTTCTGAAGACTGAGGTGGCAGATCCCAAGTTTTTTGTCTGCTAAATTCAACGCTGCGAGTACTTATTCTGTGTTGATCACTATAGAGAAGCTCTCATGGGAAAATGGATAAATACAAATTGGTGGAATAATACAAGACAGTATGTCATATTAAGTGACAGCTTAATTCCCATGTGCAGCAAGTGCTAGAGGAATTAGAGGGAGTACAGCTCAACATAAGGCTGAAATGAAGTTTTCCAAGAAAAAGCACTTAAGCAGCTCTTGACTATTTTCTTCCCCCTTGTTGGTTAAATCTTCCAAGCTCTCCTTTGTGAGACCTTTTATCTATTTCTGATAAAGTTAGGGTTCTCAGCACCTTGTCATTCTATTAATATTTTTATATACTCCTTTATAAAGAACATTGATCAGTATTGTACAATTTAATCCTTACAAGCCTATAATATGTACGAGTGTCCCCAATGTTTATGTAAGGAAATTTAAGTTCAGTAATATCACATAACTTATTCAAAGCTACGTGGTTTTTAACATGCTGCAACAGAATTCAAACTTGTCTTTCTTTTTCACTATTTACTATAAACATGGTATATGGTCTTATTAGAAGCTTCTAATTTTTTTCTCTCCAAACTATCTGAATAACCTTCCTAAAACCACTTTATACAGTCTCAAAAACCTTCAACAGCTTCCTACTCCTACCTGGGACAATTTATACCCTCCTCAATCTGATTCTACCTATCGCTACAGTTCCCTTAGAGAGTCTTCCAGCCAACTCAGTACCTAAGAAACACCAAGCACCACTGCATTCTGAGATGGTGTACCTCTGCTCAAGGAGACTTTCTTCCTTAATATGCCTTTTCTTTCTCTCTCCTCTCCCATAAGGTCCCAGTTCTACTCTCAGACATGAGGCTTTCCCTTATCAATTAGATCTCAGGAATCATTCTCTTTCTCATTTGAACTTACATAAAAAGTACACATCTGAATACACCATATATATTTCCTTAAACATATTTAATATTTTGAGTACCCCATCTCCTATATTCAGCTATTCTGAGTACTCTGACAGGATTCTTGATTTATTCCTCTGCCATCACACATTTGTACTGGACACTATAGGTTACAGAGACTGTTAATATTTATGGCCTTATTTGAGTTTCCCAAAAATCCTGTAATATAGGTGCCAGAGACCCTAAAATTTCAGATGAAGAAAGGGAAACTTAGTGAGGTTAACTGACTTGCCAGTCTTCCTACCGTTTGCAAGTAGCAGAGATACTCCAAAGCCAAAACCTTACAATCCCCAAATCCAGGTTCTTTCAATAACACAATGATGCCAAATATTAATCCATAATCACTGCCTCAGCAGAATGTCCATGCTTAATGTTTGCTGGTGATGGTCCAAGCAGAGAGAAGAGCAAGACCAGCCGAGACAGGATGAGCACAGGCTGTAAGGTGATCACCAAGCAGGAAGGTAGGATTTATGTACGAACCTGACCATCAATTTCCAATACTCTCACATGTCTTGAAGCAATTTGCCATCCCAGCCTCCAGAACATGTTCCTGTCTCTTAAGAAGGGTTGAGTGTGAGAACCATGTAATTCAAAACCAAGGACACTCAAAAAAACAAGCAAAAAGATCTGGATCTGAAACTCTCAACATCATCCATATTCTCATCATCTAAGGCACAGGGAAGTCTGACAGCTGTTTTCAATTAAAGTAAAACATCCTAGGCTGGGTGTGGTGGCTCACACCTATAATCCTAGCACTTTGAGAGGCCAGGAGGGAGGATTGCTTAAGGTCAGGAGTTTGACACCAGCCTGGGTAACATAGGGAGATCCCATCTCTACAAAAAACAGAAAAATTAGCCGGGCATGGTGACCTGCACCTGTAGTCCCAGCTACTGGGGAGGCCAAGCCAAGAGGGTCGCCTAAGCCTGGGAGTTTGAGGTTGCAGTGAGCTATGATGACGTCACTGAACTCTTAGGCTGGGCAACAGAACAAGACCCTGTCTCAAAACAAAAACAAAAAACAAGAAAAAAAAAAAACCCAAACAAACAAAAATCCTGACTGTTCACTATATTAAAGACACCATGCTTAACAATTTTCATCAAACCAGCCTAGGGCCCTACAATGAGAGAATTGGAGGTTTCCTCAGGGCATATTAAGGCTAAATCCCTCATTTCACAGGTGAGAGAACAGAGCAAGCACATTTCAAGGTCACAGAGCTAACTTGAGGCAGAACCAACACTAGGACCCAGCTCTCCACGCAACTGCTTCCTCCAAGATGCTGTGCAAAGGGCAAGAAGGGCCAAACCAGGGGCACAGTTTTCCTTTTCTTTTAAGCCCCGTTGCTTAGACTACCCAATTAAAAAGTCAACTGGATGAGAGCAAGGGGAAAGGAGCAAGCGTGAGCAGGCAGCAGAGGACCTGCTGGCAGGCAGGTGGGGGGAGGGAGGGAGAGGGCGAGGAAAACAAGAGGGAAAAAAAGGAAAATCTTAAGGGCTTGTCAGCCCAGTAGGAAAATCAATATACTCAAATATTTTTGGTATTTGGCGTATAGTGATAAAATGCCTAGAAACTTCAGTAAGCATAAAGGACAAGAAGCACTTTAGAATCTGTAGCAGCACGCAAGGGGTGGTGGTGGTGTGGAATTTGAGGGATACTGACTTTGAGTAGATTCTTTATTTCCTTCAGGCTTCAGTTTTCCCTCTCAGTAAGATGGGCACTTTCAACATTGGCCGGAGCGCCACAGGGGAAAGCGATGGACGCGTTGAAGTGCTGGAATAATCAAATTACCCGAAGCAGCTGTGGTAGTCAGCATTAAGGACCAGGAACACTCGCGAAAAGGAAAGAAAGCCTAAAAAGGAGAAGGCCCAAGTCTGACGTGTGGCGAGTGCGGACTAC
This sequence comes from Lepilemur septentrionalis, assembly GCA_963573855.1. NCBI lineage: Eukaryota > Metazoa > Chordata > Mammalia > Primates > Lepilemuridae > Lepilemur > Lepilemur septentrionalis. The sequence goes on along the minus strand of CAUYMX010022990.1, from coordinate 24,692 downwards.
GAGCGCTCAGGTTTCTCACAGTGGGCCAGACAAGCGCTCCCCTCAAGAGGCCGCAGAAAATAAGGCGGACAGGGATGGGAAGGTAAGTTCGCAGCCTCTTGATCCTCCCCAGGACTCGACTGTTCCCAAGTACTAGATCCTCACCTTATCCAACAGGCCGCTGCGGCTACTGCCTGTCCCGCAGCTGGGACCACCGCCAGTCCCACCACCGCCTCCGCCACCACCGCTTCTCCCGCCCTGTGCACCCAACGCCGCCATCTTGTTCGCCTCGGCGTCTCCCTCCCCTTCGACTTGTCCGAAGCCTATTGGCTGAAGCTGACGAAGTGACGAGCCGGCCACAGTCTATCGGGATCCGTAGGTCGGGGTTTGCTGACGCGAGGTTGTCAGCGGAAGTGGCCGCGGGGCTTGCCGGGACTTGTAGTTAGAAGCTGCGGCCGCCCGTTGCCGCCCACACTGCCAGCCGCTGCGTCGCGGTTGCTAAGGAGTGAGGAAGGTAGTAGGAGGCGCCACCGTGGAGCTGCTCCGAGATCCCCGAGAGACTCGCAGGCGCGCGTCCCGCCTGACCGGGACGTCGCCTCTGCCCGCCGCTCGGAGGCGGAAGCGACGCCGGAGGCAGGTGCGGCTGGAAACTTAGTTTGCGTGAGTTAAGAGTCTGTTCCTGGCCCAGATGTGGAGTTTCCAAAGGGGACGGGAGGAGCGCGTCTTCATCGTCTTTTAGCAGTGTTATGGCACCAGTTATTCTCTCAGGCGACTGTCATTTTAGCTTAGTAATTTTGTGTTACAGAGAACTCGCATTAACAGAGTGCCTGTTGTCTGTCAGGCAATATCCTATATGCGTTTACACCCGTCCTCTCTCTTATTTAGCCCCGTAACAGCTCTGTCATATGAGGAAACTAAAGAATTTACCCAAGGCCAGGTAGCATGTGTCAGAATCCAGAATTCAACTGTTTTGAAGCCAGTTTTGGGGGTTTTTTGGTTTTTGGTTTTTTTTGTTTTTGTTTTTTTTTTTTTTAGTGCCTCAAAACCGATGGTATTTTCCCTCTGGCACTCTGCTTTTACAGTTTTAGGATGTAATAGTATTCTTAATTTTAATTAATTATTCGATTATTTCCCACGAATATTTATTAAGCACCAGTGTTGCCTGGCACTATACTAAGGGATACAGGGAGATCAAGATAGACCTGGTCGCTACTCTGGTGGAACTCCTAGCCTAGTGACCGAGAGTTATCACATAGCAGTAGTATCATACTATGTTCTATTACATCTTATTACTTGTTTTTTAACCCCGTAGGTCCCCTATAGTGTCCAAATGATTGAACAAATATCATTGAGTTTCTTACTATGTAGCAGTCCCTGTTTCTAGTCACTAGGGATATATCCCTGAATAAAACAACCAGCCACCTACCTTGGTGAACCTAACATTCATGTGAAAATAATTATCACTAAATAACATCGGATGAGATTTCCCTACTTCTGTGAAGCAATGCCAGGCCACTGCAGTCAGATGCCCCTGTAGCTTGTTGTTAGTTACTGTTTATCTTTTGTAACTTCTCATTTTTCAAGACTTATCTTTAATGTCACCTGCTTTGTGAAAACTTTCTTGATCTTTGCTTCTTCCTTTTTCACAGACTGCAAGAAGTGCTCCTATAACATTTTGTTCATGGTTTCATTTAGTTCAATTAACACTCATTGAGACTCTTCCTTCAGTAGGCCAGATCCTGTATGAGATGTAAGACAGAGAAGTAACTAAGACCCAAGTCTGGCCTTGGAGGGACTCCCAGCCTAGTGTTAGTAGGGTGGCGAACAGACAAGGAAGCAGACCATTATAATACAGCATGGCAGAGTGCCTCCGTTGAGAAATAGCCTGAGGCGGTAGCACAGAGGAGGGTCAACCTGAGAAGAGGGAGATACTGGAAAGCTAGCTGTATGAGTCAGGCAAAGAAGCGGGGCACAAGTGTGATAGCCAAAGGAATGGAACAAGCAAAATATATGCAGATGAGGAACCTTACTACATGTGAGAGAGAGAGAGTGAAAAAGTGTGTGTGTGTGTGTATTGGAGCTAGGAAGCATTACAATCAGATTGGCCTTAGCTGCCTCAAGTTCGAAATAGAGACCAGAAGTAGCTGAAGCTAACCAGGCAGGCAGCCTACATGTCTGGAACTTGTACTTTCTTTATTCCACCATATAAACTTAATACTTTTCTTAGAGTTTCTTTCTAGATAATGTAACCTTGGGTTTCTGTGCTCTTATTGGCCCATTAGTTGTAGATCCACACCTGCTCACCTAATAGTCCTCGTAGAGAACTGGAATTTCTATGATTAATTGTGTTCAGGTGTGTATGCCCCGCTACAAGCCTGAGTCTGATTCATCCTTTGTGTTATATGCATAACAAATATCTTTTCCCAGACTGTCTTATCTTTCAATTTTGTCTTTGACATTTTTATGCTACAGAAATTTATTTTATGTAAATGATTATGTAAGCAACTTCTTCCTTTCAGATTTGTGCTTTTTGCATCTTATTTAAGCACTGCAGCTGTACCTCATTTTCACAAGATTATTCTCCTATACCACCTTCCCATCTGTATCTCTGTTTCTATCTCTACATCTATTTCTTGTATATTTAGTCCTGTGTTTTTTTCCTAGACTCTAAGACAAATTTTGGAGCAGAAAGCTTACAGTAGAATATAATTAATAAGAAAGTTCAAGAGCTTTGAGTGGCATGCTAAGAAAGAATATAATATCTATTTTACAGGCGAAGAAACAGGTGAAGAAACAAAAGAAAAAGGAAGTCAAGGGGCCAGTCCCAAAATCAAAGATCAAGTAAGTGCTCTGCAGACCTAAAGCCAGGTGTCCCTACTCTGTAAGTTACTGGAGGCTTCTCCAATAGTCATCATCTCTAACATTTCCTTGCAGCAATATACTCATTCATTCCAGCAGAGAGGTATGATTGGTTATAAGAGAGATCTCCTAAAAGACATATTGTCTGAATATAAGTTTGTCCCCATCCATCCGTCTATCCATTAATCTTCCCAACATATTTTTAGTGAGTCCTAGGCTCCATGCTAGGAACTAGGATTATATAAGTAAGGTAATCATAGGCCCCATAGCAGGTGGGAAGTTGGTGAGGGAAGCAGTTATAATAAAGTGGTAAGTACTATACTAGGAGAAGTATTGGGTATTGTAGGAACACATAAGAAGGGCCTCCAACCCCTTGCAGGAAAGGTGAGGGACCAGGAATTCATAGTGCCCTGTGTTGGACCAAAGGAGAGACCAACATTCATTCATTCATCTGTTCCACAGATATTTATGGAATTTTTTATATGCCAGATACTGTGTTTGGAATAAATTGATGAATACCATAGATATTGCCCTTCCCCTGGAGGAGTTTAAAGTCTAATTAGGGAGATATATATATATGCATATATGATGTATACAAACCTGCCTACCTTGGGTCCTAGGAGTTCTATCATATCTTTCATTTGGCTCACATGTGTCTGTTGGGTGTTTCCTATGAGCTAAGTCCCAAGAGTGTAAGAGAGGTAATTAGATGTGTTTCCAGACTTGGAGATTCATAATCCATTGAAGGAGCCCCCTCATATTGTTAATAATCTTATGAGGTAGAAAAGACTCAGGCTGTGAAAGAGATACAGAGGAAAGACTTCAGGGTTTAGCAAAAGCAGCAATTATTTCCACTGGAAGGTTCAGCGAAGGCTTTGTGGAAGGGGTGGCATTTAGATGGGGTATAGAAAGATGCTTTTTTCCTATCTGTTCTATCCATTACCTCATTTAATTCTTACCACAATTCTCCAAGGCACAGAATTTTTATCCTTGTATGTGATAAATCTGAGACATACAGAGGTAAAGTTAATTTGTCCAAGGTCACTCAGCTTAGTAATAGAAACTAGCCTCAAGCATAAACTTCCCATTTCCAAAATTGTTTCCCTTCCTACTGCATCACTTTATATTCATAGAGTGAATATTTATCACTTCTGGGAAACTTCCTCCCAGAACACCTCTATCCCAGCTTTCCACATTGTTCATTCCTTTTACTGAGCTCTTCCTAGATCCTCCATGTTGTGGTCCCACATTCTTTGTATGGCCTCCCTTCCCCCAGCCAGGGGCTTGCAGTTTCCCAAATCTCTGCCACTTCAAATTGTCTGAAGTTGTCCCAAAGAAGATTTTGGGATGGCTAGATCACTTTAAAGAGAAATTCTAAGAGCTCAAGGTTGAAGAAACTTAGATCCTTGAGGTGGCATTGGAGCTGAATCTTAAAGGATGAGATCAACCAGATGAACAAGATGGAGAAGTGTATTTTAGGCTGAATGAACACCAAGAACAAAGGCAGGGAAGACTGCATGGTCTGTTTTGGGAATAGAAAATGACTCCCTGGGCCTGAATGGGCAGGACTGACTAGAGCTGGAAAGATTAGGATATTGACCCCTTGGGGCTTTGAAGACCAGGCTCAGGCATCTGGCCTTCATGCTTAGTGGGAACCCAGTCAGAAGACTGTTGCAGTATTCCAGGAGGGAGATGATGAAAGATTTGATGAAAGCAGTGGAGATGGAGAAAAGTAGATTGTTGGAACAGTATTTCTGAGCTGGAATTTTCATGGCTCAGTGACCAATTAGATGTATGAGGCAAAGAGAGGAGCTGGATGTAGGACAACATTCAGGTTGCTTTGGGTAGTGCCCAACTGTGTTTTCAAGACAAAAAGAAATGTTTGTTATTCAATTTGAAAATCCAAGTAATGGGAGTTTGTTTTATTGAATGGGACTTATTAAATTCCTACACCATGAAAATAAAAGGATATCAATCAGAAAAAACAAATTGGTAGCCTGGAGTTGAACCTAGTTGCCAGGTATGTATAGTTTGGCCTACATGCTGTTTTAAAATAGCATATTAATTGCTGACACTCAAATAATCAGGAGATTTCATATATAAGGCAGACTTCTCTTGAAAAAATGGGACAATCTAGCAACACTGACTTAGGCAGCAATTGGCAAAAACTAAATAGTGGCCACCTCTGTGGGCACGTGCGCGCGCACACACACACTCTCATGCTCCCCTTCCCACTCTCTTCTCACATCTAGCTATCTTCACTCACTCATGTGGCCTGCTCAACTCCTATAACCATTTGTGTTTGCAACTCCTGGCTAAAATGTAGGTTTTTGCAAAGTTTGACATCAGACTATGGCAAAGAGTTAAATACATATTTTTTAACTCAGCAACTTCTTTGACTTCACAATCCTTCAATGACAAATGGTAAGTAATTACAGCTGTGATTATCCACGCCCTTGAGGAATTATTTCTGTTGTCTGGCTCCCTGAAGAGAATGACAATTTGATGAAGAAAAGCCTGAGTCAGACCCTAGAATTAGAACCATATTCTCTTTCCAATATATATTTTTTGAGACAAGGTCTCACTCTATCACCCAGGCTGAAGTACAGTGGCCTTATCATATAGCTCACTGCAGTCCAACTCCTGGACTCAAGTGATCCTCCTGCCTTAGCCTCCTGAGTAGCTAGGACTATAGGCCTGTGCCACCACACCAGCTAAATTTTTTATTTTTTGTAGAGATGAGGTCTCACCATGTTGCCTAGGCTGGTCTCAAACTCCTGGCCTCAAGCAATCCCCCTGTCTTGGCCTCCCAAAATGCTGGGATTATAGGCATGAGCCACCGCGCCTCTTTCCAACTTTTGTGCATGTACATAGGTGCACGCATGGGTGTGAGCACATGCATGCACGCACGCACGCACACACCCCTACCTGTCTAAGGAAATCTGTGACTCATTATAAATTGGTATTGGAGAGTCACTGAGAGCCACTTGATGGCAGATAGGAAGTGGAAGGTTATTTCTTTTGTGCTCTTTTTATTCTTTAGGTGTTAGGGAAATGGGACACTCAGGATATTTGAAACCTTCCGCATCACACTGTCCCTGAGGGAGCCTGCCCTTCAGCCCCTTCAGTGAGAGAACCCTTCCCCTGGGCACTGGGTGCCCTTCGTCCTGCCTCTTTAGGAATGGCTCTGTAGTTCTGCTCACCTTTCTCCTGCATTCTCAGCCTTTCCTCCTTGACTGGCTCCTTCCTTCCAGTCAATAGATGTAGTCAAGCCTCTCTCATCCTATTAATAAGCATAGTAATAGAAAATGATCAGCGTGAGTTAGCCATGTGCCAGGTCCTAAGTCCTTTCACAAGCATTTTCTCATTTAATCATCAAAACAGCCCTATGAAGTAGATGCACTTATTGTCCACATTTCACAGAGGAAAAATCAAGGTTTAGAAAAGCTAAGTAACTTGCTCAAGACTACAAAGCTAGTAAGTGGAGGAGCTAGGATTTGAACCCACACAGTGGCATTCCAGAGTCCATGTTCTGTAGTGACTCTGTCTACTCTGTCCAGGTGGAGGCAAGTGCTAACACTGCATTTGCACAATTCTGAGAGAGAGCACTTGTCCCCTGTTTATTAACAAGAACCCTCATTGTCTCACTCCTGGGTTGCTACAATACTCCCCTAACTGCAATCCCAGTTGCCAGCAGCCCCTTTCATCTCATGCTATATTTGTCAGACCTCTCTTTATAAAGCACAGCTTGGATCATGGCTCTACCCAGCTGAGAAATTGTCCATGGTTCTTGGTCACCTACAAGATGAAGCTTGAGCTCCTAGCCTGGCACCAGAGGCCCTTGAGGAGGAGGCACCATCCTTCCTGTCCATCTTTATTATCTAAGACTCCTGAACACACATCCTTCTCATTCCTGGGACAGGTTGTTTCTTTACTGTGTGCAGCCATGCCCTCAATCCTGTGGCCCTTATTGTTTGGAATGCTAATCCTTCTATCAGCAATACCAGGTGATACCAGCTCTCTCTATTAGCTGATATCAGGTCTATCTGAAAACTCAATTCATCCCTCATATTCTATTTATCCAGTTCATATTTCATTATTTGCATATCATCTTCTCTAAAATGTGAGCCCTCTCTTCTCTGAACTCTGTCAAAACTTCTAACAGGTACTTAATATATGGCAGGCACTGCCTTTCTCACTTGATCCTGTCATCTGTCTATTAAGGTAGGTATTATTACTCTCATTTTGCAGGTGAGGAAACTGAGGCTCAGAGGAGTAGAGTAACTTGCCCAGTCATTAGAATGAGGAACAATAGAGCCAGGATTCAAACTAGGTCTATCTGAGCCCACAGGTAATGCTCTTTCTAGAGTTCCATTGAGTTAAGATTGATTTGAACTGAAAAACCCAGGGCCTTGTCTCTCTCTCCATTTAAGCAGCCAGCCCCTTTCTGAAGCAGGGCAGTGGCCCTCTAGGGCCTCAGAGGCAGGGTGTGTGCTGGGTGTGGTGGTCCTGTTGGGCTCACAAGCTGCAATGGGATGAGAGAGCGCCACTGTACCTTCTCACTCTTCTGCTTCCTCACTTTCCTTGCATGGCTCTCAGGGAGATGGCCTACTCAGGAATCTACAAGCTGGATGATGGGAAGCCTTACCTGAGCAACTGCTTTCCAGCCAAAAATCTGCTTCGGATGCCAGAGGAAGGTCAGGAGACTTCTTAAATTGATACTTTTTCCCCACACCCAGCTCCTGCCTTAGACTGTTTCTCATACCTGTTTCTTCCTGTCCAGCCCCTTCACTACTGTTCCCTGCCCCACTCAATCCTACCCCTCTAATCTATCTCCTGTAACCTAGTGGGACTTCTAAAGTGCACATTTAACCATAGTGCCTCCTTCTGTTCAGTGACTTCTCATTGCTGAATCCTTTATCTGGCATTCTATGTCATTCAGAGTCTAACCTGCCCTAATCCTCTGCTACAGCCCCATTCCTTTATTTATGCCCTATTCCACAGTGCTTTTTTTTTTTTTTTTTTTTTTATTAATAAGAGATGATAGTCTTGCTGTGTCGCCTAGGCTGGAGTGCAGTGGTGCAATCATAGCTCACTGTAGCCTTGAACTCCTGGACTCAAGTGATCCTCCCACCTCAGCCTCCCAAATAGCTAGAATTGTAGGCACACACCTGGCCTCTCTTTTCACATAGCTTTTTATTTTCCCTGAATGTTCCTGCCCTCATTCTAGTTAGCCAAACTTCTCATTCCACAAAGCCCAGCTCTTCTCCTTCTTCCGGTAAGTCATGTCTGTTGACCCTGGCGTTCAGCTCCCTTCCTCTCTTGTGAGGTGTCTTCTTGTCTGTCTCTTATTTGGTGAGTAGTCATGGTCTGTCAAGCTCCTATATTAAATGGCTTAAACTCAACTCTGCTAAGTAGTTTTTCAAATATTTGTCTAGTTAAAAACTCCCCTGGAGCAGGGACTCCTCATAATACTGAGCAGAGCCCTATAGATGGAACACTGTCTAGAAGTATGAGTTCTCTGGTTTGGATTTGTTGCTTTGAAAAGGTAGGGCAAGGGAGAAGTATACCTTGTTTATTCCAGATGTTGTGAGTTGTTGGTCACTCTGTACATGGAATATTAGAAGAACCTTCTTTTATCTGTCCTCCCCACTTCTCTAGAATTATTTCATTTTTCACATAGAGAACTTCCCTGGCCACCTACATGTCTAACACCATCCAGTGGAACTATCAGTGTGAACTCACAGTTTTTCCTCTCTCACACACACATATACACACATCAATGGATAGATACAGAAATAAATATAGATGTGTGTATCTGTATGTATTAGTGTACATACTTATATTTCCTTTTCCACTGAGAGCAATCACACCTCTGTAGCAAAGAGTATACCTGGTGCCATTCTCAAATGAAAGGAGCAGGGGCTCCTTGGAGAAATAGTTGTTTGCAAGGCTGGGGCAGGAAAAATACAAGTTGATCTTGAAACGTCTTGTGGTGCCAAAAAGTAAAGAAGTGCTCAGAAAAATGATGTCCATGTTGAAAGGACATAGGAGCCAACTTGAAGGAGTTCCCAATGGCCAAAGCTGAGACAATTTTAGCAATGAAATAAATGAATGGTACAATTGTAAACCATAGAATAAATAAATATCTATGAATCCATACTGATATAAATAAATATTTGAATATGTAAATAAGCAAGAGAGAATGAATAGCTCTTTCTTATGGTAGAATTCCAATTAAAAAATGTAGAAGGAATGAGGGAAATAAAAAATTGCCATTCAAATATCACAATAATAATTTTTTCAGGTAAGAATGCATGGATGTTGTATCAATCCGAATTCTTCAGAGGAACAGAAGTAGTAAGAGATAGTTTTTGTTTTTTTTTTTAAAGGAATTGGCTTATGTGATTGTGGGGGCTGGCAAATCTGGAATTTGTAGGTCAGGCTGGTAGGCTGGAAACCCTTGGGGAGAAACTGATGCTGCAGTCTTGAAGTAAAAATTTTTTCTTCCTCCAGGAAACCTCAGTTTTCAACTCACTGGATGAGGGCCACCCACATTAGCAAGGCCACCCACATAAGCATTAGTTAACATCAACTGATTGTAGATATTAATCACATCTACAAAATACCATCACAGCAACACCGAGATTATTGTTTGATTGAATAACTGCATGTTATAGCTTAGCAAAGTTGATGGATAAAATTAACCATCACAGATGCGGAATAAGTGGGTGAAAGTATGATAACAAACAGTATATTTGCGTGGTCTCAAAGTATAATTATTAATTACAAAGGGAAAGATAGTAACTTCTCATTAGAGAAACCAAGCAGACACCACCCGAACTGAGTGATCAAAATTAACATCACTGGTAACAAGGCCTAGTAATGTAACACTCCCCTAATGTGACACTCTGAGAAAGGCGCAGCATCACTTCTGTGGTAGCTTTGGTAAAGTGCAAAGCCTTAATCTAAGCATGGGAAAGCATCGAACAAATCCAAGTTGTTAGACATTTTACAAAATAATTGACCATTCAGAAGTGTCAGGGTCACACAAGAAAAAGACTGAGGAACTGTCACAGACTAGAGGAAACTAGGGAGACATGACAACTAAATGCAGAGTGAGATCCTAGATTGGATCCTGAAATAGAAAGGAAGAGGACATTAGTGAGAAAACAGGCAAAACAAGAAGGGCTGTAGATTAGTTACTAATATTGTACCAGTGTTAATTTCATGGTTTCAATAATTGTATATTAAGGTTATATAAAATGTTAACATTAGGGAAACTGAATGAAGGCTATATGGAAACTGTGTACTCTTTTTGCAACTTTTCTGAAGGTCTCAAATTATTTTAAAATGAAAAATTTTGGAAAAACCCCACCCTCCCCATGGATTCCCCTTCCTGCTAAAAGCCTACCCCTCTAAAACCCAAGCTCTTGATTCTGGTCCTCAGGACCTTTTATAATCTGACTCTGCTGATGTCTCCAGCCTCATCTGCTTTCCCACATGCTGATCTCCTGACACATCCTGGGCCTTCATTCATGGCCACGTTGGGGGTTTCGCCACCAACTCAGACTGGAGTCTCCTGAGTCAGGGATATGAGGATAGGATAAAGGAGAACCAAAGTCCGTGCCCTGGATGGGGGCAGCCTTGGGAATGGGGTCCCTGGAGTGTCAGGCCAAAGTGGGAGTGGGAAATGGCTCACATGGGATATAGGGCAGGGACTGCATTCAAGAAGCAGGATTGGCAGCAGTGGTCAGGTTAGCCAGGGCAAGTTCCTGAAGCAGGGATGGTGGTCTGCACCAGAAGAGAGGCAGTGGTTACAGGCACCAAGCTGGTTCCCACAGCTGTGCTGTTCTTCTGTGTGGTCCTGGTCTTTCAAACCCTGGGTATTATGCTCTTCCCTCTTCCCAGGCTGCCTGGTTTTTCAGTCTATCTAGTGAACTCCTTTCCACTTGCTAGATCCAGCTTATGTCCTAGGCTAGTAGCTCGCTTCTCTGGGCTTCCACAGAACCCCTTATATTATTATATGTTATATTATTATATGATAGTATATATTATTACATTATGACTCCTTTGGGTCAGGGTTTCTGTCTTATTCATTCCCATAGTTCCAATTCCTACACAAAGGAGATACTCAGTAAAGAACTGAAGGGATGGTTGTGTGGGTGGGGCTATGGCTCAGTTCATTCAGTCATTCATTCAGCAACAGTCACAATGTGATGAACCCTATACTGGCCTTGGGAATACTACGGTGAATAAATCAAAGTCTCTGCCCTTATGGAGCTCCTACTCTAGAGCTGAACACAGACAATAAATAACAAATAATTACTGATTTTAACGAATGTCATGCAGTAAATATAGTGATGCAAGAGAGAACAAATTCCAGAATGTAGTCATGATTTTGTTAGGTGGCCTTACTAGTAAACCTCATATTTTTTTTGGTTACGTACTGTTTTTGATTCTTTCTACGGTGAACATGATTATTAGTTCGTTATTTTTTAATGCCAACTGTTCTATCATTTTCTTATTCTGAGTTCCTGACACAATCTTTTCTCTATAATGATGGAGGTCTGAGAAGATGGAACCCATTGAGTTGAGGTCACACGTTGGGCTTGACTCAAGAGGTGACCAATGTGGGAGTAGCTGGCACAGGAAGAGAGTGATCAGTTCTACTGAGAGTGATAAGGGAAGACATCACAGAACAGGAATACTTGATCTTACGTCTTGAAGGAACAGTAGAGTTCAGAGATAAAAATGTGAAAGATGGGGGTGATCCAAATGTAGTGAGTTATCTCACTTGATTGTACACAGTTACAGATTGAACTTCTTGTTCTACTACTTTCCGCCTTCTCACTACTGCACTTGACTAGTCTTACAAAGAAAAAGTGTGAGAGATGGAATTGAGCAAGTCATTCCACCTCTTTCAGTTGAAGCCTTTTCATCTGTAAAATGGGGACAGTAACATGTCCTTCACTGGAGTTGGGGGCCAATTAAATGAGATCTGTATGTAGACATCCCACTCCCCAGCAGCAATGCAGTATCTGGTGCATAATAAGTAATCAGGAGCTATTTTTGGTTTTAGTATTAGAGATAAATATACTGTAATTGTAGCTTTGGAGAAGGTTTTCCCCTTTTCCCTGTTCTGATCTTCTCAACAGGCCGAGGATACTGGTTGGTAACTCGGAAAGGTAATCCCAAGAAGAAGCCCAAGGGTGTAACTGGGCCATCAGCTGAAGGTCAGGAAAGCCAGAAGAAGGTTTCTTTTGAGGTTGAGGGGAAGAAGGGGTCTCGGCGGGACAACCAAGTGGACCTACCTGGACACATCCTGGACCGGGCTTTTCTGGTGAGAGTAAATGCATCCTGGAGTGGCTAGCAGCAGCAACTGGGGTGAAAGAACTTGCCCTGCTTTGGCACAACTATGCCCAACCCACTCCAAACTATTAGAATGATGTTGGCAAATTGAGTACAGCCAGGTAATGAAGGGACTCAAAACTTTCTTTACATGTAAAGCTGTCTACACTCACCACGTGAAACAGCTATTGTCATCCCTTTTATATTGTTGCCATTGAGCAGATAGGAAAACTGAGGCCCTAAGAGGTACTTTGCCTTTGCCAAGGTCCCACAGCTAGTAATTGGCTGGGCCAGGATTAGAACTCTGGTCTACTGACTCCAAAGCCTGTACCTTTACATTATATGAGATAAAAACTTTTAATTGAGTTGGAGAAGCAAAGGAACAGGTCAGGGGAGCAGTCAATTGAAAATCCCATTCTGGCACCTAGTAGGGTAGAGAGATTCCTGCTCTGCTCTGCTATGGGGCGATCTCTCCAGGATCGAGTGGGATTGGGGAGGTCCTGTTCTCCCACAGGCTTTGTTTGCCCCTTCTGGCTGTAGTGTCTGGCTGAAAGCCAGAGGAGGTGACCAGATATTACCTAGTGCCTAGGGCAGGCTTTATGAAGAAGACTGGGGTGGATGTGTTGGAGCCCAGCCAGGTAATTTCACATCTGCTCTGTGCAATGCCTCAGTGGCTTTGCAAAGAAGGACACATTTTATAAATCAGTATTAATGTGCATTCCAGTTCTCATAGCTCCCAAAGAAGAACTGTCTGGCAGCCTACTTTGTTCCTAGATTCTGTTTGTCATTCCCATGAGATGGGTGTCTGCATAGATCAGATGTTGAAAGAGAACCTTGTTGGTTCCATATCATCTCAAGAGGGTAGTATAAGTTTTTTTGCAGAGTCCTGTGGAATTTGTTTCATTAGTATTAATGTCTCCTTCTCAATGGAGATGAGGAGGACTGAAACAGCAACACTGAGGAGGAGCAGAAACACTTTCCATAGTGGTCTTCTTTTTCTTCTTTGTTTCCAAATACATGTATATCTCCACATTTAATCAAGATCGCTTGTTACCCGTGTTGCCACTTTAGATGGCAGAAACAAGAAGGAAGTTTTTAGAGTAAAAGGATATCCAACTCTGCCTGTTGGATAATTCTACTTCAGTGTTTCACTGCGACTTTATACTGAACTACTGCCCCAATCCCCCTATTCCAAGTCCCAAAACATACCTCTTTTCCAGAATTTACAATACTGTCTCTATATTAGCACTACCATATACCCAGTAACCAAGCCAGTAACCTGGGGTTATCCTTAATACTTATCTCTCCCTCACCATCCCTACCCCCACTTTTACCAAGCACTGGCACTTTTGTTAAATAGTTGTCAAATTTATCTTCTCATCTCTACTGCCACCAACCTTGTCTGGGCCACCATCATCTCTTATTAGACTAATTCAGAAACTTTTAAACTAGTTTTAACCAAGTTGGATGCTTTTACTTCATGTAAAAAGAAAGCAGAGGCATTGTTTAAGGTAGGTTAGTTTACTGATTGAATGACTTAATGACTTAATGCTCCAAGGTCCAGGTTCCTTCCATCTTTCTGCTCTGCCATCCTCAGCATGTTGACTTGTCCTCTTGGGCCGATTGCTTTCATGATTCCGAGATGGCTGCAGCAATTCTGGTCATCACATGTAGAAGAAAATATCCAGAGGTAGAGAAGGGATTATCACTGTCTTATATATATTTTTAGAAGTAATAAAGAGCTTTCCAAAACTAGTCCCTCACCTTCACTCCCAGCAGCCAGTGTCTCATTGTCAAGACAGACCTATATCACATGCCCAAACAGTGATTGGTTAGGGGAATAAGACCTCCATTATTGGTTTAGATAGGTCAAGACCTACCCCTTGGAGCTAGGACTTAAGAATGTGTCTGCTCAGAGAAATGTGAATAACATTGGTGTTCTTTAACAAGGAAAAAGTAGAGAAGTGGTATTGGGAAGGTAATTAACAATGTTAATTAAGAGAACAATGTTAATTGTTTCCTTCCTATCCTGTCTTCTCATCTACATGATGTACTCTGATACATCTATGTGTATCAGACATAAAAATTTCTATAAAATTACTGTCAGCCCCCTGCCAAAAAATCTGACAGATTTCTGTTTCTATTGGTTGTAGGATAAAATCCATGCTCCTTTACAGAGCCAATGTGGACCTATACGATCTAATGACTGCCTCTCTAACCTTGTCTTGTTTTTCATCTTCTTAAAAGAATCTTGCTTCTTCTTGCCTTGGTAGCCGTCACATCTCTACCACCCATTTTCTTGAGACCAGCTTCTATTCAGCTCTTAGTGCTTAGCTGAAATATTATTATACTTCCTCAAGTAAACATTTCCTCATTTTCAGACTGAGGACCGCCTGTTATTATCTCCCACAGCACCTTGAATTTCTCCTTTAAAATATTTTTGACATTTATAAATGCTTGCTTGCTACTTTGTTTCCCATGAGATTGTAAGCTCTAAGAAGGTATGGAATGTTTCTGCTTTTATTTCATTGTCTTCTCATTGCCTAATTGAATGCCTAAACATAATAGGTACCATAAATAAATGATTAAAAAACAGAAAAAAGGAAAGAGATTTGACGAAACATAAAAGCTCCAAAGCTGACATTTGCTTCTAACGTTTTCATGATGCAGGGCAACATATGGTAGTCAAAAGAGCATAACATTTAGTGATTACAGATTTAGATTCAGATCATAGATCTATCACTTAACTAGATGTGGGACCTTAGGCACGGCACATTACCTCTTTTAACCTTGTTTTTCTCTTTAAAGAAAGGGAGATAATCTTATTTCAAAGGATTTAATTAGGATTAGAAGTAAGTTTGTTAATGTATTTAGCACAGTGTATGGCCCAAAGTAGTGCAAGGTAAATATTTGGCTAGTGAATGGTTGAATAATGAATGAACAAGCAAACACAATTATGACAGATGTATGAGATTATCCAATAAGAGGAAAACCAAACAAAAATAGTTGAGTTAACTAAATTGTGTCAGGGCCTTGAGAGCTGACTCTCTGTCCTATGTTCCAGCTGAAGCACCACCGTGTAAAGAAGCCGTCAGACCTGTGCAACGTTAATGTGTGCGGCCTGAAGCTCTCCAAGGTGAGGCCAGCCAGCAGAGATGTGATTGGGGTGAGCCAGACCTGAGGTGGCTTCTGGCTGTTCTGGTTTGTCTGTTGCACCTCCAGAGCCTGTAGGGACTGGAAATCTGGTCATATGGAAGGAGAATGGCAAGGGTTGTGGGGCAGATAAGGACTTACTAAGTAGAAACAATATTTAGACACAAACTCTTGCCATAAATTTGGTATTGCCCTTGTCTTATTTGAGGTGAATTAAAGGAAACTGCTTATGAAACTGGCTTTGAATTTGCCATATAATTTTGCTGGGGCATAATCCGTGTGTAACACTGAGTTCCAATCACAAGAGCCTACGAGAGAAATCTCTCTCAGGGTTTCAATGCCAGAAATGGTAATGGTTCTCCTGAGAGGCTGGTTTGTTCTTAACTTACAGGTGCTGTGACTCATGTAATGAATTATGATTCTTTCTTTGCATTGGCTTATAGACAGCTGGGAGCCAAATTTGTGACCCACCATTAGCCAGTGTATATATAGGATATGACAGCATATCTTTGGTTTATAGGCTTCCATGGCATATCACGTGAGATTGCTCATATAAACCAGTCCCATGGAGTAGGGACTGTGAGCCACAGGATGGCCAAATTAGTGGTGGAGCAGACTGCTCCCTAACAGGCCCTACTTCACTTCATTTGGCATTCATATTTTCAGAATTGAGTTACTTGGAGACAGGTTAGCCATAGAAATTCATTCATCTTGAGGTGAGAGGCCTTTCATTCTAGGCCAGCACATAGATCGCCAGAGATTTTAATATATAGTTCACATAAAATGGTGAGACAGAGTAGAAGAAGATTTCAGGGGTCTCTATCAATGCAACTTTTGAGGTCTACAACATAGCTGGCCAAAGCTCAGTCCTCCCCATTGGGTCCTGTCTGTTCTTCCTTTGCTTATTCACTCATCCACCTGCCTACCCACCAAAACATACTGAGGTGGCTCAGACACTGTCCCTGCCCTTCCCAGCGGAGGAGGAGGAGGCCAGGCTCAGATGGTTGTGGAGATATTAATAGATAGGATTAGGTAATGTAGTCAATAAGGGAAGCATGAGAGTGCTGAGTATTAGCTCAGAAGACAGGCCACTAACTCAGCCTTGCACTCGGAAACACCCTGGAGAGGGTGATAGCTTAGCTGAGCCCCAAGGGTGGAGTGGGTACTTGCTAGCTTTATGATTAAACCATAAAGGAAATGTTTATGAAATATCTATTTAATAAAAGATACCATAAACAAAGGTAAAAGATAAGCTGTAGACTGGGAGAAGATATTAGCAATTAATATAACCAAAAAGAATTAGGATTCAGAATACGTAAAGAGCCCCTACAAAACAATAGGAAAAAGAAAACTACCTAGTAGAATAATGGGGAACAGACATAAATATGTTTATATACAGAAGAGAAACCTGAAAGGCAAATAAATACAGGAAAAAATATTCAACCTCATGAGTAATCAGGAAAATGTAAATGCAATGCCATTTTACAACCATCAGATTGGCAACAATTGAAGTTTTATAATGCTCTTTGCAAGGACTTGTCATATATTGCAGATAGGACTGTAAATTGGTTTAACTATTTTGGAGAGCAATGGGGCATCATCTAATAAAGCTGAAGGTGTTCATTCCCCACAACTCAATAGGGTATATCATTAGAGAAACTCTTATGATGAGGCATGTAAAAGAATATTCATGGCATCATTGTTGTAATAATGAAAATTTGGAAATAGACATACATCAATTTGGAATGGATTACTTGTAATGTATTCAAACAGTGGAACACTATTCAGAAATTAAAATGGATGAACTAGAGCCACATATATCAACATAAGCAAATTTCAAAAGAGCTACGTGTATCAATACAGGTAAATCTTAAAAACAGTGCTGAGTAAAAAGATTGCAGAATGATATCTACAGTATGATTGCATTTAATTTAAAGCTTTAAAACATGTAAATTAGTACTATAAATGGTTGACAAATACACATAAATGTAAGTACAGAACAGGGTATGGGAATGATAATCACCAATTCAGGATGCTGTTATGGGTTTAGGGAGGAATACTGGGAGGAGGATACTAACGATGGTGGTCCACCCTGTGTAATGTTTTATTTCTATAAAGAAATTTGAAGTAAAGACAGCAAAATATTCAGATTTATTAAAACTGGAGAGTGGGGCCGGGCGTGGTGGCTCATGCCTATAATCTTAGCACTCTGGGAGGCTGAGGCGGGCCGATCGCTCCAGGTCAGGAGTTTGAAACCAGCCTGAGCAAGAGCGAGACCACCATCTCTACTAAAAATATAGAAAGAAATTAATTGACCAACTGAAAACATACAGAAAAAATTAGCCGGGCATGGTGGCACATGCCTGTAGTCCCAGCTACTCAGGAGGCTGAGGCAGGAGGATTGCTTGAGCCCAAGAGTTGGAGGTTGCTGTGAGCTAGGCTGATGCCACGGCACTCTAGCCCAAGCAACAGAGTGAGACTCTGTCTCAAAAAAAAACAAAAAAACAAAAAAACTGGATAGTGGTTACATGGGTCTTCAGAGTATCATTCACTATACTTTTCTATACATTTGAAATATTTCTTAATAGAAAAAAAAGAAGCAGAAAGCCCTTACAGCCCTCAACAAACGGCTGCTCTTGTGCTAAGAAAGTCTCTCATCCCTTTAGGTCTTTGTTCCTTCTGACTGTGGCTCTGGAGCTTCAGCAAGGCTTCCGGACAGAACTAATCTTGTGTTTTTTCTGAAATACCTTCCTACAGGCTAAGGAAAAGGACTTCAAGCATTTTCATTCTGTGGTTTATATCAATGCCTCAGAAAACCTGCTGCCTCTAGGTAAGCTTTTTCTTTCTTGAAACTGTCTTGCGCCTCTTGGCCAGCATAGCCATTCATTTGTGTTAGGATTTGTCTGTCCATCCATCCATGATTGTCCAAGTGTCTATGTTTTGGAGTGTAGTAGGCTAGGTGCTGATCACACAGACCTCAAGTCCAGCCCAGCACTGGCACCACCTATTTAGAACGTTTCTCTGTGAACTGCTAGTTTTCTACCTGTAAATGGGGATAATTCCCTTCTTTTCTTCCTACCCTTGCAGTGTACCTTGCAGGGTCAGTGGAAGTAGTTGTTTAAAAATGTTTTTAAGCCTGTAAGTGCTCCTATAGGAGCATAAAGCCTTCTTAGTTATTCAGCAAATCCACACCGCCCCCTGCTGGGTATTAGGGCTATATGAATGCTTGGCTTTTAGACATGAATGCATCCAGTTCCTGCTCTGGCGAGCTCATGGTTTGTGGGGAGAAGTGGACGCAGACACTTAGAGCAGGATACGGTGAGAGCAGTGATAGAGGGAATCTGGAAATGCTATGCAAGCATATAAGTGGGACTTCAACCCAAGGCAGAGTGTCAGGAGGAACTTCTGAGAAGAGGAGCATCTAAGCTGAGATCAAAAATGAATAGGAGTGTCTCAGGAAGTAGAAGGTAGTACGCAGATGTTTTGGGCCATTGGAGCAAATGTGGAATGGCAGGCAGTGCCTGGTCAGGGAGCCTGAAGAGGCTTTGTATTAATATGTTTGCAAGGGATGTATGGGGGCAGAACTGAGACAAGAGAGGTTGGCAGGGACTAGATTATTAAGGACCTTGAGTGATTTGGACTTAATCCTGTAGGCAAAAGAGAGCCTTGGAAGGCTTTTAAGTAGAGAAGCTCGGTGGCTGCTGTGAGGAGGTTGGATTACAAGAGAAGAACAGATGGAATCCAGGAAACCTGGGAGATTGTTTTAGTTTTAGTCCTGATGAGGCCCTCAGCCAGGGCTGTGGCAAGAGGGGTGAAGGGGCGAAAGAGAGAGAGATTGATTCAGGAGGAGGTAGAAATCACAGGACTTGGTAACTGATGAGATGTAAGGAGATGGGGGAACCAAGGGGATTCACTGAGACAGAGTGCACTACAGGAGGGGCAGGTCGGAGGGGAGATAGGATGAGTCGGTTTTGTTGCATTGAGTTTGAGGGGTGTTTTTAAAGAAGCATATGGTAAAGTGCCTGCTCTTTAGGAGATAGTGTGATCTGTCAGGACCTTGGGCTTGAAATACAAAGGCCAATAGGTATATGAAAAGATGCTCAACCTCACTGATAATTAAAATAGCATCAAGATATTATTTTCTGCCTATCAAATATTGGCAAAAATGAAAGGACTGATGACAGGTAGAGAAAGGAATACCCTTGCATTCAACTAGAGGAAGTATAATAAATTGGTACAACATCTTGGAGGTAATTTGGCAATGTCTCTTAAAACTTAAAATAGTCATTGCCTGTAGTTACACTTCCAGGAATTTATTCTATAGAAACATTTATACAAGGATGTTCACTGTAAACATCCTGAAATACCCACAAAGCGGTCTTTTTATTAGGCTCTTCTGAACATTCTGACTCATAAGACTATTGTGGGATATACTCAACACGAGGTTCACTTAGAAGGTTCTAAGTAATTCCACACAGTATCCTAGTAGGACAGCTTCAGGAGTTTCTCTTCAGTGTAGTTCTCACGACATCCATGAGCCATTCTCTGTGTCCCCTAAGCCCTAGTATCGCTCAAGTGCAAGACTGTCATTGGGTAAATGCAAGAGCCACCCTTGCTTAAAAACCTCATTCCCCACAGGAGCCAGTAGCCCTTGTAACACTTCATAGGCATAGCTTCTAGATTTCCTGCAAAGGGCATAGCTAATTATGGGAGTCACAGCACACAGGGAAGGCCAAAGTTGTGGTACCCACTTTAGGTGTTTATAATTCATTTATAATTTCTCCTAGCCCAGATGCAGTTTGCCAACCTGGGGTCATATTTGCCACAAGTGATATTGCCTAGTAACATAGTTACCAAACCATTCATTTCAAGTTACCAGGGGAACAGGGCTAGAAAACCCAAGGTCCAATTCTCATGCAGAGGGGGAATAGTTTTATTACCTTTTATCCATATAATCTAAAGACTATTAATAGGGGAATGGATAAGTAAACTTATGTATGTCTGTACTATAGAACATAATTAAGACGTTAAGCAGATGTATATGTTTTGACCTGGAACAATCTTTAAGTCATACTGTTAATGGAAAAAAGGAAGTCACAGTATAGTATGTATAGTATGATTCCATTTTTATAAAAAGAAGTGGTGTGTATTTTAGGATATACCTAAGAAAAAGTCAAGTGCTGTACATGAATCTTCTAATAGTTATCTCTGAGTGTTGGTATTAAAGGGAACTTTTATTTTTCTGTGATGTTTGACTATTTTTGGTAGATGTGTTGAACTTCTATAATCAGGAATAATAAAGAATCTTTAAAATGGGCTTTCCAGTTGAGCAGACTTAGATTCAATTCTTGGTTCTTCCACTCACCAGCGATTGCATTTCTGGCAAATCAGCCTGGCTGAGTTTCAGTTTTCTCAGCCATAGAATGGAAGTAGTAATCCATGTTTTTCAGGTTGGTTAGAGATTTAGAGGCCATGTATGTGAAGCACCTTACACAGTGCCTGGCCTAACCCAGTGGGAACCCAGTAAGTGGTCATTATTAATGTCTTTCTCTTAATCCTTTGCAAGCTTAAAATTCTTTCTCCTCCCCATCTAGAGGCATTTCACACGTTTCCAGCCTTAAAGGAACTGGAGCTCGCATTTAACAGCATCAAAACAATCTATGTGAAATATGGAGACTTTAAGTTATTGGAAGTAAGTTGGAGGTAGGGAGTTTTTGATGCACACCTGTTCCCCTATAAGAAATGGGTGCAGAGTTCTCTACTGATTATAACAGTTGGGAAGGGGCTCTCTGAGCCTTTATAGCCAGGCCCTTACTTCATTGCTCCCTCCATGGGGGTGGTCGTGGTGGTGATGGTGGGAGTGGGGGTAGTGGTGGTGATGGTGATGGAGGTAGGGATGATGGCAGCAGTGGCAGCAAATAGTTGATACCTATAGCAATGATGCATGGTCCTAGAAAATAAATGCCAAAGGTCATGTTCAAGGGAGTCTGTGCAGAAAAGTGAATTTAAACAGAGAATTATAGGAGGGAGAGTTTGAGGGGGGAGATCTGGATCCAGTGGGGTTTGCGGAGCCATGGAGGTTAAAAGGTAGGTGCAGCAGATTGGACCAGCTGAAGTAGAGACATTATGGACTGATTCCAGAGACCCAGCCTAGTCTGAGTGAGCTGGATCAGTCCCAGAGACTGGGATAGAGCAGGCTATCGGCCTCAGTCCATAGGCCCAGAGAGGAGTATGAAATAATATAGTGCTCCTATGAATTCAACATCAGACTCTTGACATTTGTACATTCACAGCTGTTCTCCAAACCCCACATTAGAAAATACAGAAATTTTTGTTTGCATTCTTGGCTTTCTCTTAAATTAAATTTCCCAAAGTCATGCATTTTCCATACATTTCCTCATACTTCAAGTTTATTACCTCTTCAACTTTCCTGAAGATCTGGGGACCACTTTTCACAAAGGAAGAAAGCTTTTGTCATTACCTGAGAGTTGCTGTGCACATGGAGAGTAGAGGAGAAGCCAGGTGTGGAGCCAAGCATTTGGCCAAGCTCACTCACTAAATAATGGATTCTTCCCCACGTGCTGTCCTTGTATTATAGTAGAAGCGTTTCAGATTCAAACCTCAGCAAAATGTCTGCATGTCATGAGCCTTAGGGTCGACACCAAAGAGTTGGTAACTTAAATGATTTAATCTGCAAACATCCAGGGTTAGCCTTTCTTCACAAAAAGCCTCACTTAACCTGGTCTTATCAAAGATAGAAAATTTCCACAAGGGTGAATCTTTCAGAGACTTATGCCAGACTTCTAAAACTTATGCCAAAGTTTTAAAAGGTTTTAACCTCTTGGGATGGCCGTCTACCTAAAATAGATTATAAGTCTTTGCATTTTTAAAGCATAGTATGCTGAATATAATGGAACCTTCTCACTATGGTTTCAAGTCATATTGAAGATAACAGTGATTTACTATGATTTGGGACAAGAGTGGTCCTCAGACTTGTCCAGAAAGCTCTTAAAAGTACAATAATATAGAAAATAAATTTCCAACAACTGAGGCAATTTTGTGCTATATTAAAAAAAAACATTTTATAGTAGATTTCAGTATAGGCGGTGGGAGACAGGGTTCAGATGCACTAGAGATGCAGAGAGCCATTTCCCTGACCTCCAGGGCTAGAACCTTCTTAAGAACTTCCATTTATTTGGTCTTTTATTTTTTCAAAGACTAGTCATTCAGCTGCTGTGTTTTGCATTGTGCCACGCATCTTGTCGTCTTCACCCCTCCCTTCTTAAACCCCTATTTCAAGTGCCAGTGGGCCATAGAGAAGGGACCATGACTATAGGCTGTGACCCCACAGCTGACTAGCTTGGATCTAATGGTTGATCATTACTGACTTTTTGGAGGCTGTACTTTATAGTTTGATAGCATGATGAAAATTATGTATCTAGCAGACCCAGCCTTACCCAAGGGAATATTTACATAAGAGAGCGGATCACGTTTAAGGTGCAGAATATAAATGAAAACAGGAAATCTCCTGACCAGTCATTTGTTTTCATCTCTGTGATTTGCAAGCACTCCCTAAGAAAAAGGATAAACCTGTCAAATATCCTGAATTTGCAGCTCACAGTAATGAATACTTTGATGTGTAATAAAACTTGATGTGACTCAGCAGATGTAGTAACCAGGTCAGGAATCTTCTGTTCTTGTTTGCCAAAAAGGCTGCCCCAGGGGGAATAGGCCAGAGTAGAATTCTTCAGGAGTCAATTTAGAAAAACTTAACTTTGCCATGATTTGATTCACTGCTTATAGATCTGAAAAAGATTCAGCTACAGCCTTGCCCTGGTAGTCAGGAGATCTTGTTTCTGGTCTTGGTTCTGCCAGTACTTTGCCATGGCCAAGTAACTTACCCTCTCTGGGACTTAACTTTCCCCCTCTGTAAATTCTGGGCTAGCTATGCAATTCTATGACCTGAGATTCTATGGCTATAAGTTTCTTTGAGCTGCGCTTAATTCTGTGTAAAGCAACTTTGGATCCAACATTAAATAGCCAAAGTAGCTGGAATTAGGGGTCTGCAAACTTTTTCTCCACAGGGGGCTAGAGAGTAAATATTTTAGGCTTTGTGGTCCATATGAATATAACTAGTCATAACTGTCATAACGAGTCAGCTCTGCTGTTATAGAAGGAAAATGGCCGTAGACAATATGTAAACAAGCAAGCATGGCTGTTCCAAGAAAATTTTATTTATGATGCTGAATTCATAAATTCACATAATTTCCACATATAATATACTATTAGTCTTCTTTTGATTTTTTTTCAACCATTTAAAAGTGTAAACATCATTCTTAGCTCATGGGTTATACAAAATAGCAGCAGGTAGGGTTTGGCTCTCAGGCCTTAGTTGGCCAACTCCTGAGCTAGAACACTGATGAAACAGCTTAGTGTGGTTGGAATGGAGACAGAGACACAGCAGAGTGTAGTGATGTGTGAGCCTCAAGAGGTAGTGGAAAAGAGACTGGAGAGCCCTGGAAACCTTGCTAAGGAGTTTAAACCTTATCTTATGGATAATAGGGAGCCATTGAAGGGTTTTAGGCTGAGGAATGGTAGGGTCAGACCTGGCTGCTCTATAAAGAATGGATCGGAGGGAACAAATGTGAGTGATGTTAAGAAGGTAGATAAAATCCATAGGTCTTTCTATGAATGCCTTCCTATGGACTGTCTACATATGAGTATGAGGGAGAGAATTTTACCCACCTTTACCTGTGCTTCTCTGAGGCAGCTTTCCAGGCCTTCCTCCTGTAGGCTTCTCTCTTTGCTCCCGCCAAGTGGGGATGGCTTCATTTTGTGAACCCTCAAACCTTGAAATTTGTTGATGGTGGCATGAACTTGGCACTCCTATGGTACTTGGTACCTTTCATGTTATAGCCAGTCTTTTTTTTTTTTTTTTTTTTTTGAGACAGAGTCTGGCTCTGTTGCCCAGACTAAAGTGCCTTGGCATCAGCCTTGGTCACAGCAACCTCAACCTCCTGGGCTCAAGCAATCCTTCTGCCTCAGCCTACTGAGTAGCTGGGACTACAGGCATGTGCTACCAAGCCCAGCTAATTTTTTCTATATATATTTTTAGTTGTCCAGATAATTTCTATTTTTAGCAGAGACAGGGTCTCGCTCTTGCTCAGGCTGGTTTCAAACTCCTGACCTTGAGTGATCCTCCTGCCTCAGCCTCCCACAGTGCTAGGATTACAGACGTGAGCCACCATGCCCGGCCTGGCCAGTCTTATCAAATCCTCTTATACCACGGGCTTCAGTCATACCCAAACCATTTATGGTTCTCCTGCCTCCTGCCTTCTGTGTATGACACT
>CAUYMX010022986.1:0-38720 GCA_963573855.1 Lepilemur septentrionalis | reverse complement strand
CTGCAAGGTGTGTCTGTATTTTAGTAGCTTAGGATTTGGGTTGCTCTAGACTTGTGTCCAGTTTCTGTCTGTCCTTGGAGTTGTCCTTGGAGGCCAAGTAGAAAGGACCAAGTGCCTTTGAAGGGTCTTAGATTAGAGCTACTTGGCTGACTTGGGAAACAGGTTGAAACTCTAAAATCTAGCATTGGGTAGTAAGGTGTGTTAGGCTGGTGTCTACCCACAAATTCCTCCCTGTGCTGATTTTGAATTCATGAGATGGTGGACTGAGCAGGAGATGTTCAAAAGACCTACTTGGAGGGTCTAGGGTGTGTAGTAGAGGAGTATAGAGTTGAGCTGCATCCCCATGCTGAAGTCTAAGTCTTAATGGAACTCTCTTACCTTGGTTGATGAAGGTTGAAATGACCAGCAGAGAGCAGTGGGTTGGGTGGGGGGGGTATTCTATATGTGGTTATCTTTGGCATTTTGTCAAAAACACAATTCATGTGATTCTGAGTAACCCAGAATATGGATTGAGCATAAAACCTTCCCTTGAGGGTTGCAGTGCACTGAGAAAACTAGGGAAGCTCTTAGTTGGCATCAAGAATCCTGTTCAGTATTGGGAAGCTCAGAATAACAGGAATAACACCGGGTTTGTGAAGGAATGTTTCCCAGAGGAGATAGGCTTTTCA
Source organism: Lepilemur septentrionalis (assembly GCA_963573855.1). Lineage (NCBI taxonomy): Eukaryota > Metazoa > Chordata > Mammalia > Primates > Lepilemuridae > Lepilemur > Lepilemur septentrionalis. Next base: position 38,052 of record CAUYMX010022986.1, on the reverse strand, counting down.
GCTGCAGTATAAACTTCCTATCCCAAGTCTCTGAAGCAGTGGTTCAGTGGCATTTGTTGAAGACCTGCTATGTGCCAGGCATTGTTCTAGGCACCAGAGATACAACTGTGAACAAAATCAGTGAAGCTCCTGCTTTCGTGGAATTTCCGTGCCGGTAGTGGTGGCAACGGTGAGAGACAGACAAAGAACAAGTATACAGATAAATATATGTTGTATTAATAATAAAAATAGGCCATAGTGAGGGGAAGCTTCTGTTTTAGCTATCGAGTTAGGAGAAGTCCTCTCCAAGGGGGGGACATTGGAAAGAGATCTGAGGGAGTGAGCTGAGAAGGGAGACAGAGGGAAGAGCAAGTGGAAAAGCCCTAAGGTGAAAGTCACTTTGTAGCATTCTAGGAATAGTCCTTGTGGCTGGGGTGTGGCGAGAGACAGGCAGAGAGTGGTGGTCAGGGCCATGCTGTGTAGCATAGTCTTTGGCTCTCATTCTGAATGTATTTTGGAGGGCTGTGAACTGGGGATGGGAAGACGTGATTTACATGGATTAAGTTCTTTCAGCTGGGAGTATTGTTCTGTAGCCCCCACGCTGGCAAGGGAGAAAACAATTAAAACAAGAAAAAAGAAAGAAAAAGAAAAAATTAAAAAAATCGGCAATGCCTTTATGGAACTTAAACGCACACAATGGAATACTAACAGAAGATTTATTAATTGAGCATTTATCTCATTCAAGGCATGAAGCATTTTATATGTAAATGGAGAATAGGATGGAAATAATGACTCCTTGGGGATGTTAAACAGGGAAGATTTCAAGTAAATGGTGAATTCTAAGAAAATTTTAAAGGAAGGGAAGACCGTGTCTTGAAACAAAGCACTGGGAAGGGCCCATGAGCATTTCAGGCAGAATGAACCCGTAAGTGTATCATAACATCTCTCTGAGCCAGACTTATAAATATGTGTCAGCCGAGGCCTGGAAATTCCTATGCAGCCTCATGAAATTCCCTTTAAAAACTTATTTGACTACAGGGATGTTTTCTGGTTGCTTAAGTCCAGATTTAGTTAACCTAATTTCGGGGGCAAATTAGTTATAAAGATGGGAGTTGATACTCTTCTCAGAGGAGTATTTTTGAAGTTTGAAATCCATACTATGCAGGAAGACCTCTAAGGTTCAGAAGCAGAGTAAGTGGAATGTTCAAAGTTCTGTGCCAAATATGTCCAAGTTCTCACTCTCCTGAGTTTATAAGGGCTGTTTCTTTTAGAAAGTTTCAGGCTATATTTTTCTTTGCATATAGCTACATTTAAGTGAAATATTTTTTGGCCTTCAGAATGATACCTTGAGCTTAAAAAGTGAAGACATGTCTACATTATAAAATGAAAAGAATCTCACAATTATATTAATACAAAGGTTTAAACTATTATTTGAATGTTTTAATAGCAGTTTGTTACATAGTATAAAAAAATCAGAAACCAATTTGCACTGTCACTGATTATTATGTTTAGAAGTCTATACAAGGACATTGTTTCAGTTTGCTTAGAATAACAAAAACCTAATCCATATAATGGTTAAAGAAAATAGTAGTTTAAAACATTCCAGCCAGATGTTGACTGCTAATGAACTGCAGCAGCACAGCCTCTAAGAAGATGGTAAATCCAGAGTACAATCTTTGAAAGGAATCTCTTAATTAAGTGTTGAACATGGACTGAAGCCACGTGCTCACTGTTACAAAAACCAGGAAGCTTTCGTGTTAGCCCTGGGTGGCCAGCATTTAAATATGTCTGAAATTTTAAGTTAGTAGTATAAATAGAAAACCATTCACATAGTTTTATCAATTAAAAAAGAACCAAGCTTCTTTCACTCATGTGGGATGGTGTTTGTTATCTCTTGTTGTATTCTCTTGTAGGAGCGGGATTGGAGACTGAATCATTTATTTAATGATTTTGAGTAGTTTGGATTCACTTGGGTGATGTGACTAAGCTATTTGATTGCACATTAGAAGCCTTGCTTTGCAGGGATTGCTTAGGTAACCTCTGTTTTTTTTCCATGTCCTTTTCTAGGCTAAACACATATTTACCTTTAGCATAAACAAAGGCAAACAAGACTAATTGGGAAACAGCAGGGTGGAGAATATGGGTCACTGTTTCCAGCCTCTTCAAATGAAACCACTATTGCTGCAAATTCATATGTATGCCTGGTTGTGTTTTGAAATTTTGTTGTGATCCTTAGATCCTTATCATTAGTAGGTCTCTGTGTTTCAAGGCCTCTGCACTTTGACTTGTACCCAGCAATAAGTTAAATATTATACAGTATTTAAAGAATTAACTGGAACAATGCAGGTGATATTAAGTACACCACATATGTGAATAGCCTTTACCTACTATATTTATTGTGTGCATCAAAAATAAATAAAAAATAAATAATCCCCCCACCTAATTTAGAAGTGTTCATCATCTCTTTCCATGCATTCACGTTTCACAGAGTTAATGGGAGTCATCCTGGCCAATAGTTGCCTATGCTGACCCCCAAACTAGTATTTGATAGAGTAGGAAGGACAATGAAGGGCTATCTAGACCTGGTCCCCTTTGTGATCAATTTGCTCTTTAGTTGTGCTAACCTCCCTATGCCTCAGTTTCTGTTTCTAAAATGAGAATGAGAGTAACTCTTACTTTAACTTCACAGGGGTGAATCAGTTAAATTGGCTCAATACCTCCAGGTCTCTGACCTTCCTGATAAGAGATTTTGGAAAAATTTAGGGAAAGAATTTAGCAAGAAAATAGGTAAGGTAGGAAAATAAATTGGTAGTCAGGGAAATTTTTGTAACCGTGAGAAGTTTTGTGAGTGTATTGGTGGTCACAGGAACAGTAGAGAGCTAAATCATATGGTGTATAGGAGCAAGTGATTCAAAGGGAGAAGGTTAATGAATGGATACTGTTTAAGGACTGTATTGCAGTTTTGGAGATACAAAGATTTGGAGGTTACTACTGAAAAATATGACCATATAGTTTTATGTTAGAATTTACATGAAAGCAAAAGATGCTTTTTTTTTTTCCATTGCTATTAAGCACCTAGATGTTTTATACACATCATCTTTAACTTAGTGGTAGTTTCATAAATAAGTTTTATCATTATTTCAATTTTGCAAAAGAGAATACTAAAGCTCAGAGAATCTATAAAATGTGACCAAAGACAACTCATTTGTGAGTAGAGTTGTCTGGATTCCAGCTCAGATGTGTTTGATCCAAAATAGATGCCTCTCTACCCAGACACGCTGCTACCGGTGGTATAATGCAATTATACCATATTGCATAATGTAATCATAAATTGAGAATCGTTCCATGTCAACACATATACATTTACTGAATTCTCCTTAATGGCTACCTTGCTTTTAAATATATGGTCATATTATAATTCATTTAGCACTATTACTGGAGATTTTAGTTGTTTCAGGGTTTTACATGACATTAGTCTTAATCTTAATAATATTTCTTTATAAAGATAAACTATAATTTATTTAACTAGACATCTGTGGTGGAAATTTAGGTTGTTTCCAATTTTCCACCATTATAAAAAAGGCTCTGGTGAATATTCTTATATACAGTTATTTTCACACTTGTTCAGTTCTTTCCTTAGCGTAAATCCTGTTATGTAAAGTTGTTGGGTTAAAGGACATTCTCATTTTAACTGTTGAAATGCAGTGCCAAATTGCCATCTAGAAAGATTTTTCCAGCCAATATGCAGCAAGATTGCATGAGAGGATCCATTTCCACTACTAATGCTCTATCAATCTTTTTAATCTTTTCCAATCTGATGTTGTCATGGGCATGTCTTTGATTACTAGATAGTTTAAACATCTTTTCGTTGTCTTTTATTTTTTGATTTGGCTGTGTATCTACTTAGCCCATTTTCTCCTAGAGTAATCATTAATTATCTTCTTATTACTTTATAAGAACTGTTTATATGTTAACCATCTATTATGTGTTGCAAATATCTACTCCTACTCAAACTAATTTTCTGTATAACTTCTCTTAAACTGATAATTCTGAAGCAAAAGTCACTTCAATCATATTTAAACACATCTAGGATGGGATTATTGTATATGTATTCAATTTTATTTCCCTTGAGTTGAAAATATTCTACAACCTTTCATTACATTTTGAAGTAAAGTATTTGGACACAAAAGAGCCTGATGGACTGGGATCTTAATGTAGGACCTCTCAGAAATAAGCCACCTTCTCCATTAAATGGACACCAGGGCTCTCTGGTCTACCATATGTTTGGCCTTGTATCTTTAGAAGCTTATTAAGAGGAACCCAAACTGACTTTGTACTGTAAGCAGGAATATTTTTCTAATAGCATTTATATAGTATGATATAAACTTTTGCATCATGAATAATGCAACTTAGCATATGTTTAGCACTTGGAAAATTTCAAAGAACTTTACCATGATCCATATGCTAGGCCATTTAACTCTGTAAAGTAAGGTATAATACTACTGTCACCTTCTTAGACCAGAGTCCTGCCACTCAGAGACTTCCTGGAGCCTAGCTATAGGATTGTTTACTTGGGACTCTGGACTCTATGATAGATCAAAGGGATATGGCAGATTTGACTTTTATTATATAATATGTTAATGTTGCCTCCATTCCCCTTAGGGCCTAAAAACACCAAACATCATCATCATCAACAACTACGCAAAACTGGGGGGCACAGCCATTGGGTGGATGGGGTCAGGTTCATTTAGCTCTTCCAGAGGTTGGGCAAGCAACTGGTAATTGACAGTGGTGATGACCTTTTAATCTTGAAGGACATATACATTTTTTTTGTTTTTTGTTTTTTGTTTTTTTTTGAGAGAGTCTCACTCTGTTGCTTGGGCTAGAGTGCCGTGGCATAAGTGTAACTCACAGCAACCTCAAACCCCCGGGCTCAAGTGTTCCTTCTGCCTCAGCCTCCTGAGTAGGTGGCACTACAGGCATGTGCCACCATGCCCGGCTAATTTTTTCTATATATTTTTAGTGGTCCAGCTAATTTCTTTGTATTTTTAGTAGAGACAGGATCTCGCTGTTGCTCAGGCTGGTCTCAAACTCCTGACCTCCAGCGCTCCTCCCGCCTCGGTCTCCCAGCGTGCTAGGAATACAGGCATGAGCCACCGCGCCTGGCCTACATTTGTTAAGAATAAAGGAAGGCCAGCCAGTCTGGCACATAGTAAATAACCTTAAAAACTTTTCTCCCTGAAGAAAGAGATTATGGTATCACTTTCTTATGAGCATCTTTACAATGCCTGGCATCAAGAAGGCAATTAATTGGATTGAATGAAATTAGTGAATTATTATTACCACCATCATCTGTAAATCAGCCATTTTCTCCTATTGTCACCACCATCATCTGTAAAACAGCCATTTTCCCCAATTATTATTAGATAAATTTAAAAAAATCATAAAATGAGTGCCTTACTCCAAAGAAAGCAGTATGTTTTCCTAGGAGGACACGTTTATTTCTACTGTGAAAATGTTTGGGGTTGAAAAACAGATCTGATTTGAATTCTGGCTCTATTATTCTCCTGTTTTATAATGGAGGGGAAGTTTCTTACTGTCTCTAGGTCTCAGTTTCCTCATTAGTATTAAGTAAAATAAGCAAGTTTAGACTACTAAATCTTTGAGTTTTCTTTTAGCGCTAAGATTCTGTGAACTCAGAGATAAAGCAATTCTTTTTTTTTGTTGTGTTTTGTTTTTAGAGACATGGTCTCATTTTGTCATCACAGCTAGAGTACAGTGGCAAGATCATAGTTCATTGTAACTTCAAACTCCTGAGATCAAAACATCCCCTTGTCTCAGCTTCCCAGTAGCGAGGACTGACTACAGGTGTGCACACCATACCTGGTTGATTAAAAAATTTTTTTTTGTAGAGACTGGGTCTCACTATATTGTCTGGGGTGGTCTTGAACTCCGTGCTCCAGTGAGCCTCCCACCTCAGCTCCTAAAAAGCTGGGATCACAGGCCTGACCCACCACACCTGACCCGTAAAGCAATTCTTAAGACTATACTTTTTTTTGAAGAGGTGTATAATAACAATTATATTCACATTTATATCTAAATATTCTAACAGATTTTTCAAGATTCTAGATCCTAGTGACAAGAAAAATCATTATTGGAAGCAAACCAAACCAAAACAAAAAAACACTGGAAAGCTAGATCCGAATTTTAACGAAATTGGAACACTCTGGGTTTAGGTACTTGTTATAGTGTAAGGATGTAACATGATTGCTGGTATTCCTCATTGGGAGTTCCATCCTCAGGGAAATACTTGCTGCCTTTCTTCTGGTCATCTTGCTCACATTTAATCTGCTTAATAGACATAACAACCAGTAATTTATTGGATAAACCAAACTTTATAATCTCAGTGCCCACTAGATGGAGATACTGGTGTAACCAAACACTTGAATTGACCACACGTGTTTTTACTTCTGAGTAGTATGCTCTTAGTTTTAATTAAAATAAATGAATAAGTAAGAAAAGGAAAAGAAAAAGAAAAGAACACAAAAGAAAAAGTGAGGGTGAGGACTGAGAGTGAAACTCAGCTTTCCATAACTTTAAGGACAGTTAAAATATACTATAAATCATTGTGAAGCATTTCAAAGCTGCATAATGTATTTCCTGTGATTAAGCTAAGGGTATTGACCTAATTTGCAAATACCCACACCTCTTGAAATGATTGATGATTGAGTTTAATTTACTATCTTTGAAAAATACAATAAAAACTCATAAGAAAGCCTCATTTCTCAAGTTTTCCTATTTTTCAAATTCAATTTTTAGGGTTAGTTTTTATAGACATAATTTTTATTTTCTTTTTTGAGGATTTTTTCCTGTTAAATTTTTAGTAGCTTCCCCTCTTAAGAACACATTGAACAATTTATAAGTATTAATATTTTTTTAGATTAGGAAGTATTTTCTAAGGCCTTTGATGACTATGAAAACAAGAGATGGGATGGGGGTCAAATCCTACATGATAATGCTAAGGAGTGAAACTAGAAAATAAATATATTTATGGAAGATTTTAGTGAAGCCAGTACCTACATGATGTACTACTGCCTAGTGAATAATCTAGACATATGAAAATAATTAATAATATTTTATCTAGATAGTTCCAAAATGAATGATCAAAGAAAAGAAGTATTTTACATATTAATGTTTCCTCGGTTACTGAATATACCAGATGTTTTGGAAGTACTATTGGAGATTATTTAGAATTTGGACTAATGAATGAATATATCTTCTTGATTTTAATAGTGGCAGAATTGCTAGGTGACAGGAAAGGTAGGTGACAGGAAAGCAACTTGGCCTGATCATACAGACTGAAGGATGGAATTAAAAGGAGATGATTTTAGTTTAGCAATAGATAGCATGGTATGCTGGGAAGAGCAGGGCTTCTGGAGTTGACCATACCTTGGACTCCTAGCTCATTCCTTCAAGAGCTGTGTGACCTTGGGCACATTACTTAGTCTCTCTGAATCTGTTTCTTTGTCTGTTAAATTGGGATGATAATATTTACTGAATAACCTTGTTGTAAGGATTAATTGTATATAGGGCCTAACTCTTAATAAGTTATTGTGATCACTATTGTCATCATCACCACATTATAGTGATGTCATCATCATCTAGTAAGGTAGACAGGTTATAATCTGGACAGGAGAGTCAGATAAAAGAAACAAGTAAATGGGCAAGGGGTTAATTTATATAAGGAGAATGAAGCCTAGCAATGATGGAGAATGACTTGGAGAAATGATACTTTAGGTTATATGATTAGAACAAAGAATTAAAGTCAGAAAAGTTTGGAAGAGAAAATATTACCAGTTAAAACAGTCACCAGTTTTTGGTAAAATTGAGTATTATTGTGGGTAGCTAATAACCGGAAGATGTAGAAAGTGACATTTAAGTTGATGTGTATTATTAAACATTTAACTATTAGCTATTTTGAGGCTTTCTTCTGTGATAATATCCACCTGCCTCATTTGCAAAGTTTTCCTCATGAGGGGACTGGGAATACTCCTTAGATGTAGTCTTCTCGGTTCTCCCGATCTGGTGCCATCTTGCCAGTTCAGACCCCATGATAGAGTCAGATACCCCAAGGCCCTGGTAGTGGTGGGCTTCTCTCACCTTTCTGTGGAATGTTTGAGGTTAGGTCAAAGCAGGGTCAGTGGGATTAGCAGCCTCAAGGGCAGCCTTCTGTGTTTCTAGATTGGGATCTTTTAGTGGCTTTCCGTACTTTGCTTTCCCATGTTTCCTTTCCCAGTTTTCACAGGATTTCTACTTGGAATTCAACACTGGGGACAGGAATACTATTCCCTTCACTCAGCCTAGGGAATCAAAGATGGTCATTATTAGACTATAGCATTAACATCCAGGGGGTGAAAATTAAAGAAGAAAAAGTGTGCCTATTGAGTTTTTCAATAAAATTATTGCTTAGTATTTTAAAGATTCTACCTTTCTATAAAATACTGGATTGTGTAGCCACTCTTCTGGAGCTGTCAAAAGTCCCAGACTTTTAACACTGGTTAGAGTTAGGTGTGTAAATACTACCAGTGGCCTTGAGTTACCTAATTTTTAATGATCAAATCTAATTCTGTTGTCCAGTGTGGTATAATTTATGCTTTTTCCCTTATCTCACAACTTTATCTATTTCTCTAGTTATAGCTAGAGAAAATGTCATACTGTTAAATGACAAGCGATCTCACAATAAATGACTGAAAAGACTAATATAGAAGGCAGAGTTCCTATTGTTTTTCTTGTTAATTTTCTTTAAAAATAAATCTTTTAAAGAATAAATCCTTCAGAGTAAGAAGCATTTGTTTTCTGGTATCTGAGTGGCAAAGTTAACATATGCTACAATTTCCTTTCATGTGTAGACTATTCACACTGTCAGGTTGGCAATTGGACATGTTAAAGTAATTTATCCTGGAAAACTCTTTATCTGTAATTAAACTATTTCCTATGGAACCTTATAACTTCTTGAGGCAGCAATGGAAACAGGAGTGGGATCCCATTTCATTTCATCTCTTATAATGAACAGGGAAAGTTTATAAAATCCATCTTCTAGAAGCCCAGATTATGCTGTTTCTGTCAGCACTAGTCTGATCTTACTAGGATAACATAGGAGAAGGTTGGCTTTTTTTGGTATCACTTTCAAGTGGTAGATTTTAATGAGTACCACCCAGGTTACACTTTGACTAATATGCTGATTTAATTCTTCTAAGCATACATATAAAATACAATTGCTTCAGAGATCTTGGATAGCATCCCACATACGAGGACATTCTAGGCTATTAACCAGTTGTTCATATTGATTGTGTTTTTTTAAATCAAGTGGAAGTAGGACCCTGTGGAACTTTATGTGTGGTCATCAGAGCCCATAATCTCCTATAATTTAAGTAAGTTATAGGGGAAGGTAAAATTGGTCACGATTCCTCTGGTTACAACGGCATCTGGAGAATATCTGACTGTTTCTTCTTATAAAATTGTGTTAATGCTTTGTAAAATATATGCAGGAATTCAAGCAATCAGGACTGTATATGCTGTGAAGAACTTCACACTGTCAAGCGATGAAAGTGCTCCTTTTAATTTTTAGGATTTAATTTGTATTTATGTTAATATTTATTTTCATGACTTTTAATTCTTGTCAGATTTTACAAATATTTTAATTCTTCAAATACAATTGCTATGGTTAAATTTGGTGATAAAGCAAAAAATTCGGAAAAAAATTGATGATAAAGCAAAAGTTTATCAGAAAAATTTAAAAGAATAGGAATAGAAAACAGAAACCTATGTTTTAATGCAGGATGCCATTATATTTAGAAATTTTCTTTGATTTGCTTTAATTTTTTAGGATAACATTGTTATTTGTTAACAGTTATGTCTCTCTCACACACACATACAATTAGATGGATTGTTAATGTAGCACTTAAAATTTTTTCTCTAACTTTTGATTATGAGAAAATTTCAAATGTAGAGAAAAGTTGCAAGAACAGTCAATGAACATGTATATATGTTTCACCTAGAGCCGTGTAAACATTTTACTATATTTGCTTTATCTTTCTCTCTGCTTTTTTTCCTGAACCATTTGAGAGTTAATTGCAGACATCACTCCTAAATACTTCAGTATACATCTCCTCAGAGCAAGGCATTCTTCAACACACCACAATATAATTATCATGCTTGGAAAATTTAACATTGATATAATACTATTATCTTATATGCAGTTCATATTAAAATTTCTTAATTGCCTCAATAATATCCTTTATAGCTTTTATTCCTTTTTTTCTTTTAAAAAATTTTTTCTGATCCAGAATTTATTCAAGGATCAGCATTGCATTTAGTTGTCTTTTTTTTTTTTTTTTAGTTTCCTTTATCCTAGAACACTCCCTCAGCTTTTTTCATCTTCTATAATATTGACATTTTTAAAGTGCCCAGGCTAGCATTTTTTTTTTTTTTTTGGTCAAATTTCCTCAATTAGGATGTCAGATGGTTGCATTATTATTAGATTCAGACTAACTCCCTTCCTCCCCCATCTCCCAGAATACCATATGTAATAGATAATGGATGTTCTTCTTGGTGAATTGCATCATATGGTTTCTGTTTCTCAAATTAGCATTTTTAATACACACAGAGATAGGTAGAGATCTGCTGCCTATCCAAAAAAAAGCCTTAGTTTAGGTATGTCATATAAATTCCCTTTTATGAAGGTGGGCTTTTTAATAATACCTATGGAAAAAAGTCTATTAAAAGTGATACTATAGTATATATAGTATAGACAATAGGTACTATAACATATTTAGTCGTATGTGTTTTAATATAACACTCGATGCATATTTCATCGAGAACTGATGAAAATACCGATGACTTAAAAATCACAAATTCTCAGTGTAAAATTTTTGGCAGCGAAAGGAAAAGACAGACAGAGTAGGGCCAAACAACATGGCTTTATTGAGCACTCCTGGGCAAGGTTCACAGTCCCTAGAGAGGGGCCAGAGAAGTCGTGGAGGTTTGAAAGGGGTGAGGGCTCTTATGCTATTTGAGGCCGGCCGGGGACTTTTGGTGGGAGGAGTTGGGGATTTTCCATTGTGACCTTTGGTGGTTACTGAGAGCCAGGAGAGGCTGGCGGTATACACAAAATCCAAAAACCAAAACTTTCTTATCTGGGTGGGCATCTGAGTGTGGTTATCCTTCAACTTAGCTGGGCCTAACAGCTTTGTGGGTCTCTCTTTTTTAGAGAGGGGAAGGGGTGCCCGCCACCAGCCGTACACTCAGCTTTGTCAAGGAATTAAAATTCTTCATTATTGCCCTGCTATTTAAGTATGTTCCTATTCTTCATTGTTTAGTTTAGGAAACAAAATGTACCAAGCTTGGAATAAACTGTTTGAGATGTCTAACATAAAAATAACCAAAGCGAATGTAATTTTAAACTGTCACTGTGTATATAGGGTCACATTATTTCACTTGCAGTCACTTAGCATTTGTATATATCACATTTCAGTGTAATGACATGGGCAGGCTCCAAAGAAAATACCAGGCAACATGAATTTGGTTTGCCTAACAAATATTTATGTGTTTTGTTATCTCTAATTATTGTGATCTTTTAAGGGGTTTATGCTACACAGGCTTAATTCTTTAATGCTTTATGTTAGATTAAAAGAGGTTGATCAGTAGTATGTATAACTGTAAAAATGATACTGCAGCCTGTCTAGATAAATGGGTGTGAGCCAGAGCTTCTGCAAGGAACAGGTGGACTTAAGAGTCCCCTGGCATGGGCAGACGGCTGTCTGTCATGTGCATGCTTTCTTATGTGTAGTAATCTTTTTGTTCTTCCCAGGTGGATGGTGTTGATAGAAGGGGCAGGACCATCATTTGATATTTTCAGGTTTCTTGAGTCATATAGTTAGTACGTTATAGGAAAGAAAGAATAAACAGCACCATCCTTTCCTCATCTACAGGAGGCAGATGGATATTTGTGTTATCGGGTACTGAACCATTCACATGTCTTTGCCCACTCAGTACCATCCATGTCAATTGGCATGCTTTTGTGAGATCTCAACTTTAACTTCACTCTAGTGCTTCTCACTTTGTATTGCAAAGATGTTTGTCTCTAGACTACCGCAGGGGTATCAAGCATAGAGACTATCCCTTTTAAAGACTTTGGATCACTAAAGACCCAAAACACAACCGATTTGAGTCAGGCAGTCTTGTGCTTAACTGAATGAAGAAAAAAATGTGAGGCCGGGCGTGGTGGCTCATGTCTGTAATCCTAGCACTCTGGGAGGCCGAGGCGGGAGGATTGTTTGAACTCAGGAGTTTGAGACCAGCCTGAGCAAGAGCGAGAACCTGTCTCTACTAAAAAAATAGAAAGAAATTAGCTGGACAACTTATATATATATATATGTATTTATATATATATATGTGTGTATATATATATATATATATATATAAAATAAATTAGCCAGGCATGGTGGCTAATGCCTGTAGTCCCAGCTACTCGGGAGGCTGAGGCAGGAGGATCACTTGAGCCCAGGAATTTGAGGTTGCTGTGAGCTAGGCTGACACTGCAGCACTCTAGCCTGGGCAATGGAGTGAGACTCTTGTCTCAAAAAAAAAAAAGAAAAAAATGTGATCTCATGTGCAGCATGATAATTTCCTGGTGATACCGTAAATAATTATTTGAGCTTTCACTTGAGATTCTATCAATTTTACAATTAGATTTAATCCAAAGGATTTATTCATTCATCCACATTTATCAAGGAGTTATTATTATGCTCCAGGTAGGGCTGATGCACTAATCTCTCTCCCTTCTCTCCTACGGCTGATGTCTATTCTGATTAGCTGGAGTCTGTTCCACACTGGTTGGTGACTATCGTCCCTAGTTTAAGACATTTGTGCCAGGTGCTGGGTTCCCCCTGGTTGCTGATAGGCTTTGCGTATCATACACATATTTGCAAGTGTGTCCCATAAATCTACACATGTGAGTTATTAGAGTTGTCATAGTAATAGTAGTAGTAAAGACAATCCTTCTTGGGCCCCACATTTGAATTTTCTGACTCTTATCCCCTGCTTCTTACAATCTCAGGTGAAGGAGTTATTACATAGGGAGGTGGTAAAGGAGCAAAAGAGGCAAGGAAATGGAATGCACTCCTATATTACATAATTGGCCACCCATGGTGAAGGTGTAAGTAAAGATGTACATCTCTCTTGATGTCTATGGAAACCTCTCTTTTATTGCTAATTGTATTCTCTTTTAGTGTAAAAGAGAATAGGCATTATATAGTTGTTACAAAATATTAAAGTGAGAGTTTTGTCTTATTGACCAGGAATTTGAGATCAATTAAATATTTTCTAATTAAAGTAAAAATTATAAATATTGAAAGTAATGACAGTGAGAATACAGTTTTCAAGTGTGAGTTTAGCATGGAGGGCTAGTTCATGGGGTGGGGTTTCCCAAAGCCATGGGTAGAGGTGGGAAATAAAGCCCACCCTCTGAAATGGGTAACAATATATTTCTTAATAACTCCACTTCTTTCCTGATTTTTTTATTATTGTAAAGCAATGTCATCTCATTATAGAACATTAGGGAATTAAAAATATATTAAAAATTAAATAATCCATAATTTTCTACAACCAAAGATTGGATTTGCTGTCACCTTGAGTATTGTGATAAAAATAAAATCTCTGTACTTTCTTTAAATATTATAATTCAAGAAAACTACATTTAGCTCATACATTGATTCAACTAATAAATTTTTATAGAATATCTACTTTGTGCTAGGCACTATTCTAGGCATTGGGGTAGAGCAGTGACTAAAATGAAGTGCCTGCTCTCATGTAGTTTACATTTGAGTGGGGGATGAAGGGAGATAGAAAATAAATAAAAGATAACATCAGGTGGGAAACCTTTGAAGAAAAACAAAGCAGAATTTGGGATGGAGAGTGGCAGAGAGTATTAATATATTTAGGGAAGCGAAGGACCGTCTGTCTGTCGAGGTAACAGTTGAGCAGAGATTTTGGGACAAGAGCATTCCAGACTGAGGGAATGGTAGATGTAAAGATCTTGAGGTGGTGGAATATTGATGCACTAACTATATGTTAGGCTTTTAAAATCCTTATGATGATATAATGAAGTGGGTAATTATTATAACTCCCATTTTGCAGAGGTGGAAACTTACACGATTTACCCATTGTGCAATACAGATAAGTGATACGACAGAGCAGAGAGTTAGAATATGTAACTCAGATTCCAAGATTTCAGGAAAAGTTTCCTAGAGGAGTTGCTGTTTGAATTCTGTTTCAGCGAAAGAGCAACTAGAGGGTGCCGAGGGTTTAGAATTCTGGTCTGTTTTCTTCACCTACTGTATCCCCAGAAGCTATAACATCCCTTGATGGGATGTATAGTTTGTGAATATTTTCTCCCATTCTGTAGGCTGTCTATTAACTCTGTTAATTAATTCCTTTGCTGTGCAGAAGATTTTTTAACGTAACCAATTCCCATTTATTTATTTTTCTTGTTGCCGTATTTGCCTTTGGGATCTTAGTCATAAATCTGTTGCCTAGGCCAATAGAAGAGTTTTTTTCTATGTTTACTTCTAGAAATTTTAGGTTTCATGCCTTACATTTAAGTCTTTAATCCATCTTTAATTAATTTTTATGTATGGCAAGGCATAGGGATCCTGTTTCATTCTTCTGAATGTGTCTATCCAGTTTTCCCAGTACCATTTATTGAATAGCGTTTCCTTTCCCCACTGTATGTTGTTGTCTGCTTTGTCAAAGATCAGTTGGTTATAGGTAGATGGTTTCATATCTGGGTTTTCTATTCTGTTCCATTGGTCTATGTCTCTACTTTTATACCAGTACCATGCTATTTTGGTTACTATAGCCTTGTAGTGTGATTTGAAGTCAGGTAATGTGATGCCTTCGAATTTGTTCTTTTTGCATAAAGCTTGCTTTGGGTGTTTGGGCTATTTTTGGTTCCAAATAAAGTTAGAGTTATTTTCTCTAGATATGTGAAATATGACATTGGCATTTTGATGGGAATTATGTTGAATATATAAATCACTTTGGGTAGGATGGACATTTTAAAAATGTTGATTCTACCAATCTGGGCGCATGAGATGTTTTCCATTTGTTTGTATCATCTGCTATTTGTTTCATCAGTTTTTTAATAATTTTCCTTGTAGAGATCTTTTACCTTCTTGGTGAAGTATATTCCTAAGTATTTTATTTTCTTTGTAGCTCTTGTGAATGGTATTCATTCTTTGATTTGACTCTCAGCTTGATTGTTATTATTAATAGTTTATAGAAATGCTACTGATTTGTGTACATTGATTTTGTAACCTGAGACTTTGTTGAATTTATCAATTCTAGGAGTCTCTTGCTTAAGTCTTTGGGATTCTAGATCCAAGGTCATGTTGTCAGTGCAAAGCAATAGTTTGACCTCCTCTTACCCAATTTGGATACCCTTTATTTCTTTATCTTGTCTTTTTGTTCTGGCTAGGACTTTCAGTGCTATGTTGAATAGAAGTGGTGACAGTGGGTACCCTTGTCTTATTGCAGTTCTTAAGGGGGAATGCTTTCAACTTTTCACTATCCAGTATGATGTTGGCTGTAGGTTTGTCATATTGTGGCTTTTTAAAATTTTAGATATATTCTATGCCTAGTTGTTGAGGGTTTTTGTCATGAAAGGGTGCTGGATTTTGTTAAATGCTATTTCTGCATCTATTGAGATGATCATATGATCTTTGTTTTTGCTTCTGTTAGGTGGTGAATCACAATTATTGATTTGTGTTTTGTGGTATCATCCTTGCATCCCTGGGATGAAGCCCACTTGGTCATGGTGGATTATTTTTTGATGTGTTGCTACATTTGGTTGGCTAGTATTTTCTTGGGAATTTTAGCATGTGTATTCATAAAGGCTATCAGTCTATAGTTTTCTTTTTTTGTTATGTCCTTTTCTGGCTTTGGTGTCCAGGTGATACTGGCTTTATAGAGTAAGTTAGGGAGGATTGCCTCCTTCTCAATTTTATGGAATAATTTCTGTAGGATAGGTACCAGTTCTTTTTTGTAGGTCTTATAGAATTCTGCTGTGAATCCATTTGGTCCAGTGTTTTTTTCTTTTGTTGTTGTTGGAAGAATTTTTATTGCTTCTATCTCACTGCTCATTATTGGTCTGTTCAGGAGTTCTATTTCTTCCTGATTGAGTCTTGGGAGGTTGTATGTTTCCAGAAATTTGTCTATTTCCTCATGTTTTCTAGTTTACATGCATAGAGATTTTCATAGTATCCACAGATGATGTTTTGTATTTCTGTGGCATCAGTTGTAATATCTCCTTTTTCATTTCTGATTGAGCTTATTTAGGTCCTTTCTCTTCTCTTCCTGGTTAATCTAGCAAGAGGTCTATTGATTTTGTTTATTTTTTTATAGACACAACTTTTTGCTTTATTGATCCTTTGTATTGTTTTTTGGTTTCCATTTTGTTTAGTTCTGCCCTGAGCTTTGTTATTTCTTTTCTTCTACTGGCTTTGGGTTTGGTTTGCTCTTCCTGTTCTAGTTCCTTGACATGTGACATTAGGTTGTTAATCTTTTTGATATAGGTATTTAAGGCTATAAATTTTCCCCTTAGGACTGCTTTTCCTGTATCCCATAGATTTTGATAGCATGTGTCCCCTTTCTTGTTCAGTTCAAGGAATCTTTTGATTTCCATCTCAATTTCATCATTGACCTAAGGATCATTCAACAGCCAGTTGTTTAATTTCCATGACTTTGTGTAGATTTGAGTGTTTGTCTTGGAATTAATTTCTAGTTTTATTCTACTGTAGTCTGAAAAGATATATGGTATGATTTCCATTTTTTGAATTTGCTAAGACATGTTTTATGACCTGAGATATCATCAATCTTGGGGAATGCCCCACATCCTGATGAGAAGAATATATTAATATATTTAGTAGTTTTGGGGTAGAATGTTCTGTAAATGTCTGTTAGATCCATTTGTTCTAGAGTCCTGTTTATGCACAGTGTTTCTTTATTGATTTTTCTGCTTTGCTGATCTGTCCAGGTTTGTCAGTGCAGTGTTGAAGCCCTTGGCAGTTATGATGCTACTGTTTATCTCTTTGTTTAGATCTAGGAGGATTTGCTTTATGAATCTGGTACTCCTGTGTTAGGCACATATTTATTTAGAATTGTTATATCTTCTTGTTGAATTGTTTCTCTTACCATTATATACTGATCATCTTTTTCTTTTTTACCATTGTTGATTTGTGGTCAATTTTAGCTGATATGAGAATGGCTATGCCTGTTTCTTTTGGTTTCCATTTATGTGAAATATTTTTTCCATCTCTTTACCTTGAGTCTGTGTGAGTCCTTGTGGGTTAGATGTGTTTCCTGTAGAAAGCAGATACTTGGGATGTGTTTTTTCATCCATTCAGCCAGTCTATGTCTTTTAAATGGGGCATTTAGATTGTTTACGTTAAAAATGTTGATGTGTGTGTTGCTGTTCTGTTCATCATGTTGGGTGGTACTTTTTTGTTTTATTTCCCTCTTGTGCTATTGTTTTATAACAGCTGTGAGCTTTAATTTTGGGGTGTTTTTACACTGGTGGGTAACTGATCCATGTATAATACAGTTCTGAGTATTTCCCATAAAGCAGGTCTAGTAGTGACAAATTCCCTTAGTGTTTGCTTATCTAGAAGTCTTTATTTCTCCATCATTTATGAAACAATTTTGCAGGATACAAAATTCTTGATTGGCAGTTGTGCTGTTTAAGAAAACTAAATAAGGGGCTCCAATCCCTACTGGCATATAACATTTCTGCTGAAAAGTCTGCTGTTGGCCTGATGGATTTTCCTTTGTAGGTTAATTATTGCTTTCATCTTGCTGCTTGTAGGATTTTCTCCTTCATTTTGACTTTGGCTAAGTTGATGATTATGCATCCTGGAGATGTCCTATTTGTTACTAATCTTTCCAGTGTTCAGTGTATGTGGATTTCTGAATCTGTGGCAATACCAGGGAAGTTTTCCTCAATAATTCTCTAGAATATATTTTCCATGCTTTTTGCTTTTTCTTCTTTTTCCTCAGGGATACCTATAATTTGTATATTAGTTTGCTTCACATAGTCCCATATTTCTCCAAATGATTGTTCATTCTTCTTTATTTTCTTTTCTACATCTTTGATGGGGTTAATTCAAGAGCCTTATCTTCAAGGTCTGAGATTCTTTCTTCTGCTTGGTGTAGCCTGTTGTTGAATCTTTCTGCTGTAATTTGAAATTTCCTAAATGTCTCATTTCTTTAAGTTCTATTACATCATTTCTTATATTGTCTAGATGTTTGGTGACTTTTTCATTTATGTCTTGAAATATTTTTTGGCTTCTTTTGTTGGTTTTGAAATTTCTCTCCATTTCATTTATCTCATTTGCCATTCATGTTTTGAATTCCATTTCTGACATTTTGACAATTTCCTTTTGGTTAGGTTCTATTGCTGTATATCCATTGTGATCTCCCGGGGGTGTTAAACTATTTTGTATTTTCATGTTGCCAGGGTTATTTTGCCAGTTTCTTCTCACCTGAATCCTCTCCTCTCAACTCAGGTCTGATAGGTTTGCAGGGCACCTGTTCGCCTTTGTTGGGAACTCTCCAACTTAGTGCAAAGGAGAGGTCCCTAGATGGTGGTTTTGTGTCCTGCTCTGGAAGGTTGACCAGGCAGGGGAGGGTGTGCACACTGAGAGTCTATAGTGCAGCTGTTCTGGTTTGTTCCATTCCCCTGTGATTATTATAGTTCATGCTGGTGCTGGATAATCTTTGCACAGAGTGGTGAGTTGATTCCCAGGCCATTGTTGGAACCTTGAGTTGGCAGCTGGGCA
Organism: Lepilemur septentrionalis; assembly: GCA_963573855.1. NCBI lineage: Eukaryota > Metazoa > Chordata > Mammalia > Primates > Lepilemuridae > Lepilemur > Lepilemur septentrionalis. The sequence continues at coordinate 19,180 of CAUYMX010022986.1, read as the reverse complement.
AGACCCTCTCCATGGAGGCTGGTGTTGTAGGGGATTGCTCTGCCCAGGTCTCCCCATGGAGGTGATAGTGGCAGCTGGGTGAGGCTATCTAGGCAGTGGTCATGGGTGTCTGGGCTGTGAGGGTTTGCTCAAACCAAGTCCAGTGGCTCAAGGCTGATGGGTCCCTGGTGGAGTGCTGGACTGTGGGGAGTGCCCATCAAGCAGCCAGTGTGAGCCTTGGGGGTGGGGCCGCAGGGCTTAAGAACAGTGGGGAGCCTCATAGCCTGTCCAGGCTAGTGGCAGTGTTAGAACTTCAGGAGGAGCCTTCGGGGAGGAGCCTCGGGGGCAGAGCTGAAGAACCCAACACCAGTGCTGGGGCTCAAAGGCAATGTTGCGGGCCCAGTAGTAGCCCCGGAGACTTGGGAGTCAGCCATAATTCTAGTGGAAGCGGTGGAGACTCAGGGTTGGAACATTTGGGGCCTGATGGGAGTACTAGAGCCTCAGGGACAGAGCTTCAGGGCCCAGGGGGCAATACTGGGTCTTCAGGGGGTGGAGCTGTAGGCTCAGTGGCAGTAGTGGAGCCTTAGGGTAGCACTGGAGCCTCCGGGGGCAGAGCAACAAGCCAGGCAGCTGCTGTGAAATCTCACGGGTGGAGCCTGGGGGCCCCAGAGGAGTCCTGGCCTGGAAGCAGGGTAAAAGATGCATGGGTGGGGCTTCAGGGTCAGACAGCAGCATGGAGATGGAGCAGTGGAGGTGGATGGCAGTGAGGGATTTGCGGAGGCTCCCAGTCACAGGGCATAGCATGGGAGAGCTGCTGCTCTGCCTGCTCCTTCACTGGCCCAGTGGGAGCAATGTGGAGGCAGCTACATTAAAGCCAAGCCCTGTGTAGACCTGGAGCCCTGCACCTGAGAACTCAAAATGCCTCAGTTGCAGGAACCCAGGAATAGTAGCCACCAGATCCGTGGCCCCGACTCTACAGAACAGTGTCAGTGCACAGACTTCAAGCAGCTCTCTCATCAGATGATGGTGGCATTGGGAATCCCCTTACAGCTTGGCTGCAGTGTCTGTAGTCAGGAGTGTGGTGTCCCATGGCTCTCCCTTCCTGTCCTTCTCCATGTATGAATTCCTCCCCCAGGTACCTTCCGATTTTGTAGAATGAATCACCCAGTCACCTTCTTCTTCACTCTGAATGTCCTCTGTGGCTTCTCTGGTGTTTTACAGTGCTCTTCCCATGATGACCCATCTGCAGGTGGGCATCTGCCTGTAACTTTCAATCCTCTCCTTGTGAGTGGTGCACACAGGCTGCTTCTAGTCCGCCATCTTGCCCCTTCCCCCAGTTCCAATTTTTTTTTAACTCAATGGAATAAAATGTTTAAAATTATTTGAATGTTTGAATATCCTTTGGGCTTCTGTGAAGATAAAATATTTCAAATGCTAATGTGAGTTATTAAGATTCTTGCTAGCAAGGAAAAATAGCCCACTCAAGCCAGCTCAATTAAAAGAGAATATTTGCTTTAAGTATGTGTCCTGAAGTGCAAAGGTGGATATATCAGTCAGCTTTTGCTGTGTAACAAGCCCTTTCAAAGCTTAGTGGGCTGAAACAACAACCATTTAAATAGGTTCAGGTTGACAATAATTCTGCTTGTCTTGGCTGGGTTCATTAAGACAACTGCTTTCAGCTGCTGGTCAGCTAGGCAGCACTGATTCTGGATTGGATGGTTGTCAGCTGAGATGATGGAGCAACTGGTCCATATTTCTCTCATCATCCACGAGGCTAGGTGAGGCTTGTTCAAATGAAGGTCTCAGGCTTCCAAGAACAGCAAGACTGCAAGTTCCAATGTACAAGTACTTTTCAAGTTTCTGTTTGTGTCTCATATGCCACTATCCAAATTGCCCAAAGCAAGTTATATCTCAGATTCAATGGGTGGAGAAATAGATTTTATCTTTTGTTGGAAAGAGCTGCAAAGTCACATTGCAAGGGAATGGAAATAGGGAGAAGAAGGATTTGTGGTTGTTTTACAGTCTAATATAATGTAATATAGCTGGGTTTTAGGACTATGCAGAAACCAGAAACCTGAATGTTGTTAAGACTGCCTCTGTCACTTGTGTTGCTGTCTTTTCTTGCTTGTCTGTTTCATTGTTCTTAATCTTCCAACCAGCTTCTTCTACTTCTCTTGTCTCCATTGTAGAAAACATAGCTTCTGACAGCTTCTTTGATCACATGGGATAGATCTGGATCTCCAAAAATTTACTCCTCTCTCCCCCTTGAGAAGATTTCCCTGAGGAAGGAAATCTGGTTGGTACCTTCAGTCAGGTACCCACTCCTGGATCTGCAAACTGGGGTGGGGTGTTTGGTTGGATGGGAGGGAGATGGGGGATTACAGTGTGTCAGTCTGGCAATCAAGAGTCATGTTATAACCTTGTGGTAGTTGGGGGATGAGAAGGAGAAGAAAGAGGTCTATGCCCCCAGAAAATAGTAGAGATGAAGAGAGGGTGGCTAGGCTTACATCTCACAGGGGTCCGTGACAGTGATTTTTTTACACATGTACTAATTTCAGGGAACTAATAGTAGTGGCTGGGACCTTGGAGGAACAATAGATGAAAAGGTAAAAACCAGTATGGAGGAGAGGTATTGTAGCAAATTTAAGGGGTAAAGGTTGTTAAAGAAAAAAATTATTCAATGATACTTGTTAAAGCATGGCAAGGCAGACTTTCTTCAGGACCATCCTGATCGCTATAGAGACCACTACAATGCGATTTTGCAATGGAGGAAAGAGACTGAACTGAAGTCTTAATATAGCATGGGTTATATGGGAAGTATAGTCAAGGAGCAGGTTGGGTGGGAGTGAGGGTCAGTGAATGGAAAATTACTAAGGGGAAACAGGAGTAATGGAGATTCTAGCCTGACCTACTAGGACTGTTGCTAAAGGCAGGTTGGGCTGATCAGACCTCACCTGGGGGATAGTGGAGGATAAGGAACCTGATCAGATATCATAGGTGATCAGATATTTAGGGTGTGTGTGGGATTCTTGATAAACTGACTTAGCAGGGTTTTTGCTAAAACTGGATTTTACAAGGAAGTGAACAGATGGGCCTGGTAGATGGTTCAGGAGACTGATTAAAGTTTTGTCGAGCAAAGAATCTTTGTCAAGGTCTTCTGTCTCCAGGATCTAAGTCCAAGAAGGGGGAACACCAATCCCTTCAATAATGGCTGCAGGGAGTTTCCAGTAACATACTGGGAATCCTTCTGTTTGGGAGTATCTTGGGTGGTTTTATCTCTCAATCCCTTTTTCTTCTACACATAATGCCATTTATGTGATAATGTGTCATTTCTATTTCGGTAGATTTTTCTAGTCCTTTATTTCCTCCTTTTCATGTTATTCACATTTATAGATATTTTGATAGTTATGACACATTTTCCAAGAATAAATCAGAAAAATGGAGATGTCAAATCCTTACCTGTTTCACATTTGTATCAAAGAAGGAAGTTGTAAAATACTGACTATAATGAGTGTTTGGGATTATTACTATACTTGATCTTGGCCAAAAGGCCGAGAAGTGATTTTCCTGGATGATGATGATGATTGTTTTTTGTATGTATCTCAGCACACAGAAGTATAAGGAAGAGTACGATTGGGCTGTCTATCATAAAACTCTAAATGAAGCAAAACACAGTGACAGTCCACTCTCCAAGGTGTGCCAGTGTCATGCACTGAGTAGTAAACAGTTCCAAGATTTTAATCATTTTACATATTTATTTGTTAGGGCAGCTTTTTATCTCTGAATATGGTAGATTAGTAGGAGTATGGGAAGTTGACAGTGTGTATTCATTTGCTCATTCATTCATTCAACATTTGTTAGTCAACAAACAGGTTAGGTATTAGAGATACAGAGGTGAACAGAATGCCTCCTCCCCTTACGGAGCTTAGACTAACAGGAGAGGGCCAATATTAAACAAACATACACAGATGTCTGTACAGAGATTGTGATAAATGCTACAAAGGAAACAGACTACAAGAGAGAAAATAGGGAGAAAAGCCAATGTATATGAGGAGGGGTTGTTTTTGGGAAAGGCTTTGTGGAATTAGCTGAGGTGTGAAAGCTGAGTAGGAGGTGTCAGACAAAAATTACTTATTTTTTATAGTCACGTCATATGTTGACATAAAATGCAGAGTATTATAGAGTGCTTTGCAGAGCCAAAACTTCAGCGGTAGAAATAAGTAATATATCCTCCCAAGGAAGTGGAAGGGAAGAATCACGAGGTGAAGAGGGGAAGTGAGCAGAGCTGCAGTCGAAGGCACAGGTGGCGTGGGGAGAGCGGCGGCCTTTGCTGGCTGCTGTCAGGCCCATCATCCACCTTGTGTCCCTGCTGGTACCTCTTAGAAATGATCATGTTCCTTTTCTCTCCTTCTCTCCTACTAGCTCCATTTAGACAATTAGGGTCTCTTGTTCCATGTATTGGCGGTGTATAAAATGGATGTGTTTTGTAAAAAATTGTGTTACCAGTTGGGCACATCTCCTGGTCTAGATTAGTTCCTGTTCCATTAGAAATTATTTCCCCATCCTTTGAGCCCTTCTACCAATAGTTTGCTACACCATTGTCTGGTTTTTCTATATTTACATTCAGGAGAGTGACTATGTAACATCATTTGCAATATTGTTTCCATTTTCACTTAGTCTTTTGTTCGACATAATATTTATAACATTTATAGTTTCGGGGAGTGTCAGGAATGACTACAGATAGGTACTCAACAAGGAATGGAAATCTGGAGAAAGAGATTGCAATCAGACATTTATTTTCCAAAGGATGAGTTTTCTTGGTTAGCTTTTTTACCTTATGGATTAGACTGATCTTTGGCTGTAATTTGTAATATGATTGTCTGTTCAAGAAAGTGGATATTGGGCCTCAGCACTTCTTTTGGTTCTCCCACAGTGTGTGGCATGGGCCTTGGAATATATGTTCAAAAGTGTGTATAAGATCCAATGAATCTGTCCCTGAGCTGCCCTTTCATAGGGTATATAGAGCAGTGCAGGGAGGGGCCTGGCAGATTGCACAGAGGGTGAAGGCAAGCTTTTGTGGTAAGTAGATGTTAAGGTGTTTAATTAGGGAGCCTACAAGCCTTTTAGTTCCTTCCCCAGCTGCTTTAAGAGAACCACACAAAGGGCTGAACTAGCCTCATTAACTACCTTCAGTATCTTTAAAAGAAGGTCTATGAATAATGTTAGGTTTCTCCTAACTGTCCAGAGGGCAGAAGTCAGAATAGATACTAGCTTACTGGCTACAAACTTTGGAAAAGCTATATTCCTCTCACCCCCACAGTCTCATGATCAGAATAGAAGAATCATTCCAGTTCTTCAGAAGAGGCAGTGTTTTCCCTGCTAAATTCTGAAATGCATTTCTCACATGGATTCTTGAGAGCACACAAAACATAATGAAAATGACCTCTGCGACAGTCTGAAAAGAAATACAAAAGTGGTGTTCACATGACTATTTCTTATAATGACCTTCAGTAGATGCTCTCGGCATAACGTTTGAACACAGCTCAGTATTTTGTGTAACAACTCTTGGAGCACCCTCACCATTTCCTGACCCTGATGATTCTTCCTACTTCATTCAAAGTCTTTGTGAATTGACTATTGTATACATAGAATCCCTTCCCCCAGGCAAATGTGTACACCAAGTTATGTATTTGGCTAGATGATGATTCATGGAAGTTATTTTTTTCTCTTTGGTTTGTGTCTATATCTGTATGATCAGATCCATATTAGGAAAATTGATAGGTGTTAATTCTTAAAATTATTATTATGCTGGGCAGAAAACAATAATTAATTATCTAATGCCACCTCTCTTCTTTACATTCTCCTGGGGAGTCCAGTTTGCTTTACCGTCAGAGTTCCTGCAGTTTGGGCCTCAAGGGTGGGACAGGCCTGTGTTGCTCGAAACACAGTATGAGGAACTTTCTCTCAGGGAGTGGGAGGGTCCCTGTGACCATGGGAAGGGAGGTGCAATTCCATGACACACTTGCCAAACCACAGAAATTGTGGGCCTGCCACCTATCCATTATTATCATCATTATTTAGTGTTTTTGGAAGGCCAGAGCTAAAATAAGCAGTCTGCCAGCCAAGGGAGCGACACCAGCCTTTACCACAGGCACTGGAGGCCCCATTGGTATTTAGTAGCAGTGACTTGGGTCTTGTCTGATTCCATCAATCTGGCCTGGCTTCTGCCTCCTGCTGTCTTTCCACAAAATCTTCTCTTTTTTTCCAATTTTCCCTCCCCTCCTTCCCTCTTCACAATCATAGTAATCTTAATAAGTGTTTGCTGCCTCCTCCCTCCGCCTTTTTTAGAATTTAAACAATGAAAGGGATTCAGTTAATTGTGCTAGTGAGATAAGCAGGGAAAGATCTGGGAGCTCCTGAATTTTGGGTTTCCATTCTAGCCCTAGAACCTTATTCCTCTGAGGGATTGAAGTATAGTATTGTGTTTAAAAACATAAGCCAAGACTCTGAGTTCAAATCGTGACTTTGCCACTTATTAGCCGAGTGATCTTGGGCAATTTACTCAACCTCTCTATGCTTCAGTTTCTTCATTATAAAATTCATTGAGTCATAAAAACTTTCCTCATGGATTTGAGGTTAGAACATGAAACATGCTTAGAACAGTGTCTGAGTTAATGTGTTCGCTGCCATTATTATTATCAGGATGCAGAAATCACACCCAGATGTCGTTATATTGAGATCACTCTGGCTTGTGGGACAATGAAGGACATTGGGTTCTTTGAGAGGGAAGTGTATGGGAGTTGCTTTTGGGGATGGGTAATGGCAAAGCACCTCAAGCCTCATCCAGGGAGATGGATTTTTTTTTTAAACCTGAAGAGAAAATGGAGGGAAATTGTGATGGCTCAGAAATGTCTGCATCCTAGACCTCATGGTCAACTTCATTGTTCATCTAATGAGAGGGAGTTTCAGTTCAGGTACGCATAAAGCATGCTCCATCTGCTCACCAGGGCCCACTTCTGGGCATAGCCTCTGTTTCCTAAAGCAGAACGACAAAGTATGCCAGTGAACTGTGGAGCCATTCAAAGCCTATCTGGCTTTGAATCTTGGTTTAGGTTAGTTTATTGACCTTTTTGAGACTCAATGTCCTTCTCTCTGAAATGACAACTATAGTTTTAACTTTCAGGGTTGTTTTGGAAATTAAATAACACACGTAAAATACCCTGCATGGTGCCTAGCCTTAGAAGATATTTAACATTTGTTAGCTTTCTTGCCTTTCTTATTATGATTCTTCCCTGTCTGCTTAATTTGCTGGGAAAGCTCCATAGTGTATGGAATCATTTAAAGGACTATTTCAAATTTATTGTGCATACAAATCACCTGGGGATCTTGTTAAGCTACAGACTCTGATTCAGCAGGTCTGGAGTGGGGCTTGAGATTGTGCACTTCTAACCATTTACCAGGTGACACCAACGCTGTGTCTGGAGACCATACCTGAGGTAGCAAAGAGCGTATTGTACTCTCTCCTTCCTTTGCATTTCATTATTTTCTGTTAGATTCATGTTAATATTTTAACAGTTTTACCACACACATTTGCATATCCAGGATCATCATTTGGAGAAATATCAAAGCTTGTACATTATCATCTACTACGTATCCCAAAGTGTTTCACATAAAATACTGTGCTCTTGCCTTGTTGTTGGAGGCCTCCTCTCAGAATCTGGGTCCCTCCACGACTGGGACTGCAGGTCAGTTAGGTAGGCTAGGGGGGTGGTCTTCGTTTCCGTCTTGTTGAGTTTAAGGACTGTGCTTCTGCCCTCACTGAGTACTTTAGCTATTTTTAGAGCCACGTGTCCCAACTACTAGCCATGTCCAGGTTCATTAGATCATGTTCTCCTCAGTGTACACAGGTGGAAAAGTCCACTTTTATTCTTTAGTGATACATACTTATGAGTGCTTAATATATAACTCTTTAGTGGTTCTCAATTTTAATAGGGTTTTCAGATTTGCTTTTGAGAAACCTCCTCACTGTTGTTTAGTTTCTGATCATTTTCATATTTGAACTCCTTTTTTCTTTCCTATGTTACTTACTGGAACTGCCCCTCAGTTGCATTTGCTGTGCTCATTTTGGGAATTGGCTGGCATTGTCCTCAGGCAACTTTGCTTGAAGTAAAAAATGCAGAAGTTACTAATTCCTTTGAGTTGCATCTCTTTGAGATGTGAAGAAGAAATAATAGCCGCCTTCTTCTTCTCCTTTTTTAAAATTAAAGCAGGCCTATTTTTTTTCCCCCTTAGAACACTCCAAAGTGTTTACAAGTTAAAACTTGGTCATCAGCCCTGTTACAAAACAAAGTGAGTCCGCTTCAGTCTCTTTTAGATTTACCTTGGTACTATTAATATTTCCTGGACAGTTTCTCCTGCCTGGCTGTGTGCTACCTAATAGGTTTGCCAATTGGGGAAGAATTTGAAAATAGCCTCAGGTAAGAACCCAGATATTTTGAAAGTTAGGGTGGAGGAGAATTGCAGAGGAGAAAATAGAGAAAATATTTGAGGTAAAGAAAAGTCAGAGGAGCCATGAATGTTTTCATCTTATCTAGATAGAGCAGTCGGGGTTATAACAGAAAACAGATGGCACACTCAACAATAAAGGACATTTTATTTCACTGGGCTATTTATGAAGGTGTGGGTGTGGGGGACACCAAGGACTAGTTATAGCTGGGTTGTTACTGCCCTTTGATCTGAAGGTGCCTTGGCAGGGAGAGTCCTGACTTCACTCCCTTTCTCTTCCCCATTTCCTGCCAGAGTCCTCTGTTGGAAGAACTCAGTGGGAAGCAGAGTGCACAGGAGCCTGTTGACGTACAGTCACATGTTGCTTAACAATGGGGATACAGTCTGAGAAATGCATCGTTAGGTGATTTTGTCACTGTGTGAACATCATAGAGTATATTAACACAAACCTAAATGGTGTAGCCTACTATATACCCAGGCTGTATGGTGTAGCTTATTGCTCCTAGGCTACAAACCTGTACAGCATGTTACTGTACTGAATACCGTAGGCAACTGTAACGCAATAGTAAGTATTTGTGTATCTAAACATAGAAAAGGTACGGTAAAAATATAAAAGATAAAAATACACCTGTATAGGGCACTTACCAGGAATGGAGTTGCAGGACTGGCAGTTGCTCTGTGTGAGTGAGCGGCGAGTAAACGTGAAGGCCTGGGACATTACTGTAGGGCAGCTCAGGGACAGAGTCATTAGATTTATTTATTTATTTATTTTTGAGACAGAGTCGGACTCTGTTGCCTGGGGCTAGAGTGCCATGGAGTCAGCCTAGCTCACAGTAACTTCCACCTCTTGGGCTCAAGCAATCCTTCTGCCTCAGCCTCCCGAGTAGCTGGGACTACAGGCATGCACCACGCACCACCATGCCCGGCTAATTTTTTCTATTTTTGGTAGAGACAGGGTCTTGCTCTTGCTCAGGCCGGTCTTGAACTCCTGAGCTCAAATGGTCCTCCCACCTAGGCGTCCCAGAGTGCTAGGATTACAGGTGTGAGCCACCACGCCCAGCCCATTGAATTTCTTATACAGCATTTTTGAACATACATTCCAAAGTCTATGCCACACACTGTGGCAGAACCAAAAGAAGTGCTGAGGCCCCATATGCACTTTCTTGAACAGACAATCTTATTACAAATTATAGCCCAAGGACAGTCTAATCCATAAGGCAAAAAAGGTGACCAAGACAACTTATCCTTTGGAAAATAAATGTCTGATTGAAGTCGCTTTCTCCAGATTTTCATTCCTTAAATTTCTTTTCACTTTTTAAAATTTCTAGTAAAAACTTAGATACAAACACAAACATCAGCCTAGGCCTACATAGGTTAGGATCATCAATATCACCGTCTTCCACCTCCACATCTTGTCGCACTGGAAGGTCTTCAGGGGCAATAACCTGCATGGAGCTTCTGGAATACCTCCTGAAGGACCTGCCTGAGGCTGTTTTACAGTTAACTTTTTTTTTTTAATAAGTAGAAGGAATATACTCTAAAATAATATGTAGTATAGTAGATACACAAACCAGTTACATAGTTTATTGTCATTATCAAGTACTGTGTACTATATACAATTGTTATGTGCTGTACTTTTATACAACTGGCAGCACGGTAGGTTTGCTTACACCAGCATCACCACAAACACGAGTAACGCATTGTGCTATGACATTATGACTGCTACAGCATCACTAGGTGATAGGAATTTTTGAGCTCTATTTTAATCTTACAGGACCATCATTGTATATGCAATCTGTCGTTGACTGAAACTTCATTAGGGGATGCATGACCATAGTTCATCCTGGGCAGCCTTCTGGGGGCTGATAGCAGCATGAAGGTAGGTGGTCAGCAGCTCTGGAGGGGCAAACAGAAGCTGTTTGGCACACTACTTTTACATTTCCTTTTGAAAGACTTGTTCACCTGAAGACAGTATCAATATTGTGAGCTTTTTGGGGGCAGACACTGGCCTGTTCACTTAGCTGTAGGACACTATTTAAACAATTGTTGAATGAATGAATGGGACTGTTTATTTCTGCTACTCAAAAAGAGTTCACTGTGTTAATATCTTGAGTCTTTTTGTATTATTATCGTTTTCATAAATATTCAGGTTTAGCTTTAGGCAACACATTCATGAATTGTGAGCCCTTCTCCATGACTATTAAATCTAACCCTGTTATTTCTCCTCTTACCTAGAACACCACTGGCCAGCAGATGGGCAAGCTGTTTAATTTAGGGAGGCTACATGACTTTTGGTTCCTTCCCAAGCTGCTTCAAGAGAACCACACAAAGGGCTAAACTAGCCTCATTAACTGTCTTCAGTATCTTTGAAAGAAGGTCTATGAATGGTATCAGGTTTCTCCTAACTGTCCAGAGGGCAGAAGTCAGAATAGATACTAGCTTTTGGCTTGAAATATGGAAAAGTTTCTCATGCAAATTGTCTTCCCTAATGGTTCTCAGACATTGGTATTTTTAAGGAAGGGATAGAGAGCCAAATGTCACAGGTGACTAGTTTGGAGGTACATGGGGTTCTTGAAGTGCTCAAGTGGTAAGAGCAGAAGAAAATACATTGGTGGGGAGCAGTGTGAACACTTTCTTGGGTAGAGCCTTGAGGGTTTTCGGGTTGTGTGTGTGTTTGTGGGGTGGGGAGAGGTGGGACAGCTTCAGAATCTCTCAGCCATCAAGTAGAAAGATGACTTTGTCCTTTGCTAAATGGAATTGGGTTCCTGAATTCATTTCGAGCTTTCCATTAAGTTAGCTTTCAATAGGCTTCTTTTCCACATACTTTGATAATGTGTTTTTGACAGCCCCTTCTTATTCTATTGAAATCTGTTAAGATTTTACATAACTTAAGTAGGTATGGAGTATTGATTTAGTGCCTTTGCAGGTTACTCTGATTATAATTCTTGGAGTTCTTGGAGGACAGTTTATGGTTCTATTTCCAGTGTCCCAAAGGACCGAAAAAGTGTGGATAGGCTCATACGTCTCCCTCACGTTGGATTGTTCTTTTTTTTTTTTTTTTTGGATTGTTCTTTTTGATGGGTCTGGTTTTTTATGAAGAAAGAGGAAGGGCCCCTTTCTAGGCCTGTTGATCTCTAGGGGCCTTTAATTCAAAATACTCTTTATACCAAGGAGTCATATTTTGGGGAGAAATTTCCTGAGCTCCTTCACCTCCATTAATGGTCCTCTGAGTTCAGGTCATGCCATCTCTGGCTTAGGCTATCAGCCTAATTTTTGACTACTATAAGAAGAATGCAAGTTTTTTCTTTAAACAGGATTTTTTTCTTTTTAACGTTCGTTTCTAGTTTCTTTACATTTCATAGTAACCATTTAGGATTTGTAGGATTTGATCTTTTTGCTTTTAGCATTGGGGTGAAGAAGGGCTAGGCCGCTGAGCAAACCAGCTGGTGGGCCAGCAGTTTTTTCACTAGATGAAAGAATTTTTCACTACAGGCATATTTTGTTTTGTGGGTAGGGACTCTCCTACCCCCTTAAGTAGACCAAAATGCTTTTAATGGGGCACTCACTTTCCTGTTTGCCTCAGGCTTCATTATTTCTTAATGTTTAATTGGCTCTTCTAGGGGCGCCCAAAATCTTTTCAATTTTCTCTTTCCCTGAACACTTAACAATGGTTCTAGAATAATTATAAGTTGTCTTTACATTTGACTTGAAACGTGGCAGCTTTCTTGTGTAAATCAAATGATTCCTTACTCATTAAATAAAAATAACAAAATTAACATTTGTATAGTGCTTTAGAGCACGGTCCTTGTTGCTCTTATTTGAGATGTTTTTATTTAATTCATTGGATAGTCACAATAATCCCATGGCTAAGGATGTGGGTATTTTTCCTCTACATTATTATGGATAGGAGGTAATATAGCATGGTGCTTATGAGTATGAGTGCTGGAGTTAGAGAATTCAAATTTGAATTTTATCTTTATTAAGTACTCGCCTAGTCTCAGCTAATAAACTCACTCAGCATCCTAATCTATAAAATGGAAAGGTATCTATTTTATAGGGTTATATGAAAAGTAAATAATTTAGGCAAAGCACTTGGAATAGTCCCTAGCACACAGTAAAAGCTCAATAAAAACTATTATTATCAATGTTATATGAAGAAATGGAAACTTAGAAAAGTTAAGCAATCTATTTAAGGTCACATAGTTAGTAGGCAACAGAGTTAGGGCTTGAACTTGATTTGGAGGCTTTTGGTACTGATTTCTGTCAACTATATTTACTTCTAAATTCCTCATGCATTCAGGGGGCCTGTAAATTGAGCCATCCTTTCTTTCATCTTCCAACTTTCTTATCTTCATTTTCTTTGTGTTCTGGCCCTGTCCCGTCATGGAATCCATATGTCAAAATTTAGCATAAGAGGTAGCAACAAGGTGTAAAGATATCCCTTGCTCTGCAGGTAGACTCTCCTTGACGCAAGATGCTGGGGACTTCTGAGGGTCCCTCTGAATTCAAAGATGCTGGGGTCCTTCCTAATTTGTCCAGATAGGTAGTCTTAAAAATTAACTTCTTATTTCTATTAAAATATATAATTGTTGCCACATATCAAGAAATTTTAAAAAACAATATGTATAAACTTCTCAGTGTTCTGATTTCTTTCTCCTTCAGAGGGAGAATACGTAAATTTTGACGAATCTCATTTGTCTTTTTGCATTCCTTTGAAGTAGTGAAAAATAAGTTACATTATCTCCATTTTGTGGGGAGCAACTGCAGTCCAGTGTGAAAAGAACAGAGGTTTGGTGTCTGATAAATGAGGTTCAAATCTTGTCCCTCCACTTCCAGTTATATATTGCTAAACCCCATTTTCATCTGTATAGTGGGGATAACAGAGCATTGTGTGAAGGTTCAAAGGAGATAATGCTCATAAAATAGATAATGCCAGGTACATAGCACATAAGCGCATACTGATACTCAGTAAATGTGGCTGATATTGCTATTAAGGGGGAGGTGACATTTTACGTTGGCTCAGGGTCGCTGTTAGGCAGGTATCCAGGTCTCATCATTTCTCACTGAATGCTGAATGTACTGCTTCATCTGGATATATTGTTTCTTTACATTTTAAATCCAAGTGTTTTGACCTTTTGGTTACCAATTTATTTTTAATGTGCCTATGATGGAAGGATCACTGGCTCTGTGTGTCAGCAGGCCACGCACAATGCCCATTACGTCAAAATCCCAAGTTTACCTTGTGTCACAAGGCAAAGTTAATGTTGGTGAATCCACGTGACCAACAAGGAATATGACACTTGCAGAGTCTGTCAGACGGTATTTGGGCAGCTATTCTCAGACAATGAAAGCAGCGGGTGTTTATTGAGTATTTATGGCATGCTTGGCATCGTTTCAAGTAGGGGACACAAGGAAACACCGTACTACTATATTCATCTCTCACAGGACTCACAATTTTCTGGGGAAAACAGATGTGATAGAAACATGACACAATTAAAAGACAATTATAAGCACTGTGATTCAGCTCATATTAGTTAAGTGGACTCTGGTGTAGGTGCTGCATGAGCTCTCATAGACTGGTAGATAAAGAGACAAGTAAACTCACACTTAAAGTGTGGTTCAATAGCCAGGTGCAGCGGTGCATGGCTGTGGTGCATGGTCCCTGGGAGGCTCAGGTGGGAGAATCATTTGCGCCTAGGAGTTTGAAGCTAGCCCGGGCACCACAGCAAGACCCTGTCTGAAAAAAAAAAAAAACAAAAACCAGCAAAACACATAGTTCAATAAATGATAATAGAGTCATAAATAGAGAGTGTAGAGGAGGGATTATGTGGTATGTGTGCACTTGGGTAGTGGTGCAGATTTCAGGGGAAGGTGATGCTTGAGTTGTTCATTGGGGATGCTGAAGAGAGGAGCATTGACCAAGGAGCACAGAAAAATCGTACTTGTAAAGGCAATGAGACGTGAAAGAGCCTGGGGGTGGTAAAGAACAGCATTTGTTTAGTGTTCCTGAATGCTAGAGCTTAAGGATTGCAGTAGTAGTGAGAGAGCAGGCTGGAGAAATGAGCAAGGGTTAAGTCATTAAAGATCCTGGGTACCATGCTGAGAAGTAGGAACATTAAGATGTTGCCAACTAAGCAGGAAAAAGATGATTATATCAGCGTTTCAAAATGATTACTCTAGGAACATCTTCTAGTAAAACAGGTGAGAAATGAAGGGCCTGAATCAAGTCTTAGAAAAAAGAAAAACTGAATGAATAAATAGTGTGAGTAAATAAATGATACTAGGTATTGATATAAGTGCTGTAGGAGTTAGAAAAAGGGGACACTACAGTGGGAACAATATTTGAAGAAGACCTCATGATGGGGAAAGATTTGAGTGGTCAGCCACTTGCTGTAGCCAATAAACTGGATATTGACTAGTAATAGGATTTATATAAGAGAGAAGACAGGAAGTAATACCAGGTTGCATAAACATTTGTGAGATGGTCAAAGAGACAAATCTAGCTGGATAAGAGTGGTAGATAATACAATTTCATATGGAAATTGGTCCCAGATTTTGGAAAGCTTTGAAATACAAGTTGAGAGTTTGGATTTATTTCTTAATCAATAGGAACCAATTAAGATACTTAAACAGATATTTCGAGATTTTTAGTTAGGATTAGACCTGTATTCCTCTATTAGGCCCCTTCATCTTGGTTGGAGGAAGATGTATCTTGGTGAGGTGACTCTAGTTCTGATTATTACATTTAATGGGAATGCCAAACAGACTGCATTACTTTTGGATAGGAAATAAAGGCAAATGATCCTATTGGCTGTGGGTAGACTATGGAATAGTGCATTGTTGGGAGACAAAGGAAGCTGAGGCAAAAATGAATGAGTGCCCACATGAGATTTTCAGTGATACTAGTCTAGATAGGGATGGAGTAAATAGAAAGATGGGAGAAATCGCTTAGCCCAGGGAGGCAGGCAAGGATAGCAAAAACATAGCATGCATAGTCAGTATGTTATTCCATACCCACAGTAGACATTGTTAATTGATCTTGGTGTATTTTCCTATCAGGCTCAGTGGTAGTCTGGAGCCCTTGTTAATACGATGCTCTAGGCAGCTACTATTAGTTAATCAGAGTTGGCACCAGAATTCAAACCTATTTGCCATGCCTGGAGTAAGTAATGGATGAGACATAGATTTTGATTATTCACAATACAAATCAATTTTTACCTTTCCAGGTGGAACTTGCGGAAATCTGTGCAAAGAGCGAGCGTTATATTGGCACTGAAGGAGGAGGCATGGACCAGTCTATATCATTTCTTGCAGAAGAAGGAACAGTAGGTGTCATTCCAAATGGGAGCTATTTGGAAATATCAAGTAGGGAAAAATCACATGGAGAGGAAGGTCTTGAGATCCCAAGTGTGCTTGGTTACGGGCAGCCTATTATATTAGGCTCTATTGTAGGGTGTTAATTTCCCAACTGCTTTGTAACTCAAGGTTACTACCAGTTAACCTACTGTTTTCATGCTGATCACCCCTCCCTTAAGCTTCCAGAATCATACCTCACGTCTGTTTTTCTCATGTGTCTAGTTTTTTCCCCCTCTTCTCTTTCTCTTCATTGTTACGGTGAGATTTCTCAATTCCCTAGTTACTGGGATCTCATTTCCCGTTCCTGTTCTAAATCACTTCATCGCATGACATTTTCATAATCTCATGTTGGTTTTAAACCCAAATGTTAGTTCTCTTACCGCATATATTCACAACCCCTCTTTTTATAATTTACTCTTTGGTTTCATTTTTCTCTGTCAACATTTTTGGGGCTTCAGCGGTGGGAAAAAGAATGTTGACAGTAAGCCAGGAATGAATTCCTTAGCCGGATACCACTTCCCTTTGGCTATCAACTCCCTTAGGCAGAGCAGAGGTTTTGGTTGTTGCCCGTAAACTGCTCATTTTTAAAATAGAGCAAACATTTCTTTAAAATGTTTTCTTAGTTTTTCATCAGATTCCTACAGGCTTGGCTATTTTCCAAGAACACCTGGATTCCTTCTTATTAAGAATATTTGTTGTTGATTCCCCTAAGCCAAAGACATAAGACATGAGGAAATTTGGTTTAATACTAAGAAAATACTCTGGGTGTTTTGGATGAGACCTGACAAGCAGACATGGGGGCAAAAGTCCTGCTGTTAATGTAACTTAGCTATAGAGTCTGAACAGACTCCAAGTTTTTTGGGCTTGCAAAGCCCTTCAGCATCTGACCCATGCTTTACCTCTCCATCCTAACCTCCTACCACTTCTCACCCCTCAAACTCTAAGCTCCAACCAATTTTCAATACCCATAACTCCATTAACACCCCACATGGTTTGTCATCTCTGAACTTGCATAAGTTCTTCCCTCTTTTTGACATCCTGTTTGAGGAAAGAAACCCTCTGTCTGCCCTACTCTTGCTCATCGTTTAGGACTCAGTTTAGATTTCCCTGTTCCAAAGGAGCGGACTCTCTGCTAGGCCACATCTGATGAGGCACTTCAACTATCTGTCTATATGGCATCCTGTGCTTTGCCACCATTGTAACACACTTGGAAACACATTTGTCTACTTTGCTGTCTTTCCTACTAGATTGTAGGCTCTATGAGAGCAGCATCACTGCCTGTCTTGTTCACTGTTGTATCTCCAGTGTCTAGTATAGTGCCTGGAAGTCAATAAATAATATTTGAATGAATGAATGAATGAATGAATGAATTTTTTGACAGAACACTTTGTTAAGGTAAATAAATGCATAATTGATTAAACATTTTCTGAATTCTAACATACCTCACCTGTTACTTTTCTTCCAATAGGCCAAGTTGATAGAATTTAGTCCCCTGAGGGCAACTGACGTGAAACTCCCAAGTGGAGCAGTGTTTGTGATTGCCAACAGTTGTGTGGAAATGAATAAGGCAGCAACTTCCCATTTCAATGTCAGAGTGATGGAGTGTCGGCTGGCTGCAAAGGTATGGATGTGACAAACCAGTGAGACTTGAAGTAGGCTTTTTCTTGTCCTTATTGGCTTTGTTCGCTATTACTTTATCTCTTTCCTCACATTTTATGTCAACATTCTGACTGCAGCAATATTCTAACTGAAAGTCTTTGGGTACAGAGCAATCTGATTTCAAACTTAAGATAAACCAATAGGTGCGCCCTCCAACCTCCAGCTCTTTGGAAGCTGTATTAACTTTGCAGTTGAGTCCTCTGGGGTGGCATTGGAAATAAAAGGACTGCTTATATCTGTGAAGTACAGGCCATGGGTTAGGTCTATGTGTGGAGAAAGATAGTTGGGGGCAATTGATGGGAAGTGACCACAGTTGGTCTTGTTTCCTCAACAAAAGTGATGGAAACTTCACCCTTCCTGGTCCTCTCAAATGCAGTTTTTATACTGGGTTATCACTGTTCACTCCAAAAATACAGGCTTGTTGCAACCCCCCTGTGCCCAGAAAGAAGACTTCTTTGTATGTCTACTAGGGAAACACAGTCCAGAAGGGAGTCTTGGCAAGTCTCTTTTCCACAGTTTAGAAGACTCTCACAGTTAAGCCTTAAACCTATTGAGGAAGTATTCATTGAGTAGCTGTTGTGTACCTTGCAGCATGAAGATGTAACCGAGGAGTATAGGAGGAGATAGATATACAGAGGAGTATATATAGGACATAGGAGTAGAGAGAGTAGACAGTAGAGTAGAGAGTTAAAGTTAGGCAGATACAAAATAGGAAATGGTTAGTATGTTATCAGGTCGTAAGTAATCAGGAACTCCAAAAAGTGGCACAGAAATTAAATGTTATGGAGGATCCAGAATGACACACGGCATGACTAGAAATTTGGAGAGAACTGAGGCTGGGGACTAGGGCATGAATTATGGATCAGGAGCTCCACTGTGCTTTCTTCTGCTCTTGACTTTGATCGCCTGATGGATACTGGTGGATATCACCTAAGATTCACGATCGCCAAACCTTCACCAGGACCTAAATATAGCCTGAAATGTATTTTCTCAATAGTAACAATTTCAGACCTTCTTTATTCTTCTCAAAGTCTTGGTACCCGACTCAGCTTGACTAACTTCCCAAAGTGATCTTATCCCATATTCCATGTTGGAAATAGACACGGTCAAAGGGCTTTGGCTTCCTGCCACCCTATCTGCTCGTCTGTTTATCTACATCTCCTTCCATGTGTGGTTGCAGGAAACCCGCTCCAGCTTTAGCCTGTATCTCACCTCTGTTTCTCTACTGAATCCTTTCTATTGGACTTCATGCATTCTAGTATTTTGCATTAAAAAAGCCTACCCTGGACCTCACAAGTCTCTCCAACTGCTATGTCTATTTCTACTTTCTCATTATCTTCACAGCTAAACTTCTCAAAAATTGCTCTCTCTATGTTCTATTTTTTTATTTTATTTTACTTTTTTTTTTATTAAAAGGTTACGTACATTACCCTTGCTCTCCTCCCCCCTCCAGTCAGAGCATCAAGCCTGACCATCCCCCAGATGGTGCACATCGCACTCATTATGTATGTATATACCCATCCCCTCCTCCCCCTTCCCGTCTGCCCGACACCCAATAAAAGTTGTTCCTGTGTGTCCACTTAGGTGTTGATCAGCTAATACCAATTGGCTGGTGAGTACATGTGGTGCCTGTCCATCCATTCTTGGGATATTTCACTTAGTAGAACGGGTTTCAGCTCCA
>CAUYMX010022984.1:0-46210 GCA_963573855.1 Lepilemur septentrionalis | reverse complement strand
AAGCCTAAGTTCTGCATTAACCACGTTCTGTCCTACACATACTTTTTGGGTTCTCACCTGGAACAAACCTAACATTGTCTTTTGCCCACTTTTTAATGGGGTTGTTTGATTTTTTTTCTTGATGATTTGCTTGAGTTCTTTATAGATTCTAGTTAGCCCTTTATTGGATGTATAGCATGCAAATATTTTCTCCCATTTTATAGGTTGTTTATTCACTCAAATGCTTATTTCCTTGGCTTTTTAATTTGATCAGTTCCCATTTATTTATTTTTGTTGCTGCATTAATTGTTTTGGGGATCTTCTTCAAGAATTCTTTGCCTAGGCTTTACCTGGAAGGAAGCATCAAGATCTTCCACATTTCCCAACACAGCAATGTCAAAGAGGCACTGCTCCAGTACGCTGTCTCTCTGTCTATGTTGCCTCTGTTGCTGTCTCTTTCTGCTTGTCTGTCTATGTCCCTCTGTCTCTCTCTCTCTCTTTTTCTCCCTCTTCCTCCCTCCCTCCCTCCCCCTCTCCCTCTCTCTCTCTCTCTCTCTCTCTCTCTCTCTCTCTCTCTCTCTCTCTCTCTCTCTCTCTCTCTCTCTCTCTCTCGGCAGCTATGGTTTAAGAGGAGATACTCTGAAAACATGAATGGAGAGAGAAAAGCCAATATAATATTTCTTAATTTTCAAGAAATTTGAGAAGGGAGTTACTGTGCATCCTCGGGTAGGTGATCCTAACTACCAAGTAAAAATTGGACCACTATTGCAAAATGGAGGTAAGAGTTTGTCTGGAATGTAGGAGATGTCTCTTAGTATTTCCATGCCCTGTGATTAAGGTCAATGGGAAACTACAACAACCCAATACTGGCAGGACTACTAATGATCCAGACCCTTCAATAACAAAGGTTTGGGTCACCCAACCAGGCAAATAACCATGGCCAGCTGAGATGTATGGTGAAGGCAAAAGGGATAAAGAATAGGTAGTGGAGGAAAGAAGTTATAAATACCAGATACCACCACATTACCAGTTACAGAAATGAGGACTGTAGTTGTCATGAGTGTTTTGTCCTTGTTTTGTTATGAATATATTTGAATATTTGTGTGTGTACATATTTGTTGTCTTCTCTCTCTTATCCCCTTATCATGTAACATCAGCTGTGCTGACACTATATTATAGTAATTAACTATTGTTGATTTTAAATTGTAGTATTTAAATTATGGACTATCAAGGAAAAGAGTAAACATCGTTCCAGGAATTTATCTCCTCTTCTGGTGAATTGGTAAGTACATTTTTGGTTGTACAAAGAATAGTTGTATCATATTAAGTAGAATCATAACCTTTGTATTTTCTTCATTTGGTGATTAAATATGGTTGAAGAAGATGTGTATGGTTGCCAATGTGACAAGGGGTGGTGATTAATTTATTCTATATGCTAACTTGACTGGGCTATCGGATGCCAAGATTTTTGGTAAATTAACATTCTGGGTGTTTCTGTGAAGGTCTTTTTGGATGAGGTTAACACTTAAATTGGTAGAGTGAGTAAAGCAGATTGCCCTCCTTAATGTGGGTGGGCCTCAACCAATCAGTTGAAGGCCTAAGAAGAACAAAAAAGGTTGACCCTCCCCTGAGTTAGAGAGAATTCTTCCTGTCTGACTGCCTTTGAACTGGGATATCTACTTTTTCCTGGCTTTGTACTCAAGCTAAAACATTGACTCTTCCTGGGTCTCAAGCCTGCTGGCCTTCAGACTGGAACTATACCATTGGTTCTCCTGGTTCTCTGGCCTTAGTGCTTGGCTGCCACTATACAATCAGCTC
Source organism: Lepilemur septentrionalis (assembly GCA_963573855.1). Classification (NCBI taxonomy): domain Eukaryota; kingdom Metazoa; phylum Chordata; class Mammalia; order Primates; family Lepilemuridae; genus Lepilemur; species Lepilemur septentrionalis. The sequence goes on along the minus strand of CAUYMX010022984.1, from coordinate 44,413 downwards.
TCCTGGATCTCTAGCTTACTGACTCACCCTTGTAGATCTTGGGACTTTCCATCCTTCCTAATCATGTGAGCCAATTCCTTATAAAACCTTATAATAACCTCATAACATATACCTTATAAGAATTGGCTTCCATAATTACTATACATGGAACATATATGTGAATATATGTTCTCTGAAGAATCTTGACTGAGATGCAGATATATATACATATACATACATACATATATACATACATATATACTCTTATCACTTTATCCGTTCACATAAAACTTAAAACAAAAAGATAAGCAAAACAAACAAAAAAAAGTAAATTGTCCAAATGAGAGCAAGGTTTGTGCACCATATGAACCCCTACTTATATGACTATACTACCAATGATACACAGGAATTTTCAAAGGCATTTGGTAGCATCTAAGCCTCTAACTCCATGAGAGAGTTAAAGGAGCTTGGGGTTCAGCCGAGAAAGGCAGGAGGGTATTTGAGCTGCCTTAGAAAAGAAGGTTTGAATATTCTGAGGAAAGCAGATCAGTGTAAACTTGTCAGGGTTTTTTTAAGGCAAGAAGTGTATTTGGGTTATATAGAGATTAAAGACTAAGATGTACAAGAGAAGGAGCATCATGTTCCTACCCCAAATCTTGTTTCCAGTTATGGTCAGTATTTTTGTGTCCCAAGGACCCTCAGATTCTGGAGCAGGTCTCTCAAGAGCTGCTTCAGAGAATACCTGGAAGAGGCCCATCACTGAAGGTTGGGTACCAAGGCTCAAGAGAATGCAGCTCTGTGACTGAAACTCCACCAACCACTTCCAATGCCACCACAAATGTTGTCCATGTTGCACATTACACTACTCAGAAAGGTGCCATTCATATATCCTTCTATGTGAATGATGCCTTCCTGAGTGAGGCACTGCCCACAGCATGGGTGAAGGTGGTAGGCCTGACCTTTATAACAGTGATATAAAGCCATGAAGAACCCACAGATGAGACTAATCCCAAGGAACCCCACATTCCCTAAGTTTTGTCTCATAGAAGGCGCCTAAAGGGAATCTATGGGTTGAACCAGTACTGAGTTCTGAGAATGAGGAAATGGTACCTGTATACAGGTAACTATGTTCCCTCCCCCAGGGCTAGCACTGAGGTCGTGCCTGTTGTGCATTATTTCACTCTAAGAGGTGCCAATCATATTTCTAGCCACATGGATGGCACTTCCTGAAGTGGAACACTACACACAGAATGGCTAAAGGCGGAGATCCTCCCCATATGTCTACCCCTTCACAGTGCCATTTCAACCAACATCCCAACACTCTCAGTCCATGCATTATCAGCAGAATATGCTGTAAAAAATCTTTTTAAAACCCACCCCTCTTTCCTATCTCTTTTCTTCCCTCTTTCTTTTCCAGAATGATTCTCATTTCACCTGCTGCACATGTAATCAGACAGATTTCAGGACTTAGAGTAAGTGTTATATCTTTTGTCCCTTCCTTTCAGACTTAGAATGTTTATCTACATTATTCTATTTATTTTCAATTTAATATAGTTTGCACATGAAAAACTACTTTATATGCATACTTCAAAAGTAGGTAGAGAAAGCCTTTCAAGTCCTTATCATATCTAATAATAGATATTGAAGGCCAGAGAGAACTCAGTTGGAAGAGTGCTTTAGAGAATTATCTTCTGCCTAATTTGAATCTTATCTATAGCAGCATGTGTGCCTTGGTTTGGCATCCTTTGGTCAGAAATGGAGACCTGCAGCAGAAGTAGCAACCGTAACAGCCATGGTACTTACAAATCAACATTCAAAGAAATATGGTAGTATGTACAAACACATGCAACAGTTGCAAGTCAACATGCATACACTGAAACAAAACAACAAATAATCCACACAAAACAGTACATTACAAACCTAAAGACAAAAACCATATGACATCATGCATGGAGAATCTAAAGAAGCTGACCTCATGGAAGTAGAAAGTAGAATAGTGGTTACCAGAGGTTAGGAAGGGTAGGAGAGTAGGAGAATGGGGAGAGATTGGTTAACAGGTAGAGGGTTACAGTTAGATAGGAGGGATAATTTCTGGTGTGCTATTGTGCAGATGTGTGATTATAGTCAACAATATTATATGGTATATTTCAAAATAGCTAGAAGAGAGGATTTTAAATGTTCTCACCACAAAGAAATGTTTGAGATGACAGGAAAGCTAAATACCTTGATTTAATCATTACATAATACATATATATATATATATATATATATATATATCAAAACATCTCACTGTATTCCATAAGTATGTAAAATTATTATATTTCAATCAAAAAATGGAGGGAAAATTTTGTAGAAAATGAAAATACTACTGAACATTCTAAAAAAACAAACATTAAAAAATACTAATTAAAACAGTAGAAATAATACACAAAATATAACACATCCAAATATACAAAACCCTGTAGGAAACAAAGACCAAAAGAGAAAAAAAGCAAAGAAGTAAAACAATAACAGCAGAAATACAAAAAACAAAACCAAGGTCATAAACATAAAACAATTCCATAAATAGAAAATCAAAAAGGAAGCAAACATAAAAAAACAGAGTATATCTTCAAACCCATGAATATAAACCCCCAAAGCACACACTAAAAAATGACTTCACACTCCAATAATTCCAAACAGAACCTGAGAGCAAACTTAAAAGGAGTTCTTGTGGCAACCTAGCACGTATCAAGGATAGATGACACTCACTGCATTGGGAGATGCTAAGTGCAGGAAGGAGAGGAGTGGACCCTAAGAAATAAACAAATGTGGGACCCTTGTAAAATGGTAGGAGACAAAGTATAGCAGTTTCCCTCCTCTTGACCAGAGCATATATTTCCTCACAGCTTTGAATGAGGTGAAGTATGTGACCATTTAGAGATAGACAACAAAATCTACAAACATCAGTTGCCAACTAGACACCCTGATGTGGTTTAACAGAGCTTGCCCAGGAGGTAATGAGGCAACAGATTAACAGATTATATACCACACTCTGATGGAGAAATGTAATATCTATAATTTGCTTCCCAGGTTGTTCTTCCTGTGGTCACCAAGGATTGGTTCTCCCTCTCCCTCCCCTTCTTCCTCTCTTCTATGAGAGCTCTGGGTTAAGAAGGGTTGCCTCAAATAAGCAACAGAGAAAAAGCCAATGCATTATTTCCTTTTTCTCAAAACTTCTAAGACATATATTTTCTCACCTTGCTATCCCTCCACAGAAAAATTAAAAAAATAGAATAAAAATGTAAATATACCTATTGCATGAAAATTTATGTGTATCACCTTAATCCCTCACCTATATGGTGAACAGCAAGGATGCAAAGTAATATTAATATTTAAAGGAAGATAGTGCTTATAGATCTTCAGGAATCAAGTAGTTTCAATCCAGGAGAAAGTAAAGGGCTTCTGAATTTAGCAGGATTCTAAATTAGAATAGAATTTGGACAGTTAAAAAGGAGTGTTTGAAAGCTAAGAACAGATTAGTAGGTTTGAGCATGGGAGGTATATTCAGGTTCCTCAGAAAGGAGAATCTCTGAGGCTACAGAAAGGGCTACATCTCTACCAAAGTTCTTATTTCCAGTTTACTCAGTTCTCTTAGGGATAATGGGATATAAATCCCTGAATAATGTATATGAGAATCTTTTCCTCATATACATGCTGGCCCCTCAAGATGTGCTTCTGAAAGTCCTCTGAGATAACTCAGAGTGGAGGAGGTGTAAGTTTATCCGAAGGAGGACAGCTCTATGCTTGAAGCTCCTTTCCCACCCCAGGACTACCACATATTCATGTATGTGTTGTAGGTTACTCCATCTTACAATGGAAAAGCATATTATACTTTAGTTTGTGTGAATCATACCTTCTTTAGTAGGACACTGCATACAGTGTCTGAATGTGACAGCTCTGCTCAAAACACCATTTTTTCAGCTTTCATTGTAACTCTTGTACTCTTAAGCCTTTGAGCAGACACCAATATTTTTCCAAAAAGTCTGTGTAGCCCCATCCCACTGCTCTCCCTCTTCCATCCTTCTATGAGTATCCCTTCACCTGCTGCATCCTTAATGTGCCAAGTTTCAGGAGCAAGGAAGAATAAGATTCCGTCCATTTCGTCTTCCTTGGAAAGAAAAATGCATATCTGCATTGTATTACTTATTTTCAGATTATTAATGATATTAAGGGTGATTCATTTAAAACTATTTTGCTACCCTCAAAGTAATCCCTTAAGTTGAAAGGCCAAACACCTCAACCCTTCAGGATCCTACACTGTAAACTTCCTGATGCCTTTTCCAATGTCATTTACTTAAACCCTAATCCACAGAAGACTCAGTGAAGAATAGCAAAGGTCTCTTGGGGAGAAGAGTGGGAATTTTGGTGCCAGGAATGTGAGATCAAAAGCCTACTTCTTTTTGAGATGCCACAGGAAAAAAAAAAAAACAAACTTCACATAAATATACAGAAATAATTTTAATAGCAGAATTTCTAGGAACACTCATACATGGCTGGTGGGACTGCAAACTAGTATAACCGTTATGGAAAGTAATATGGAGATACTTCAAAGAGATACAAGTGGAACTATCATTTAATCCAGCAATCCCATTACTGGGCATCTACCCAAAAGACATTCTATATAAAAGACATCTGCACGAGAATGTTTATAGCAGCACAATTCGTAATTGCAAAGATGTGGAAACAACCCAAGTGCCCATCCATACATGAGTGGATTGATAAAATGTGGTAATGTATACCATGGAGTTCTACTCAGCCACAAAAAAACAATGGTGATCTAGTGCCTCTTGTATTATCCTGGATAGAGCTGGAGTCCATTCTACTAAGTGAAGTATCACAAGAATGGAAAAACATTTGGGTGCAGATGTCTTTATGATAGAACATCTTATGCTCTTTTGGGTAGATGCCCAATAATGCTATTGCTGGATTGAATGGTAATTCTATTTTTAGCTCTTTGAGGAATCTTCAAATTCTTTTCCACAGAGGTTGTACTAATTTGCAGTCCCAGCAGTGTAAGAGTGTTCCTACACCCAAGTGTTTATGGCAGCACAATTCACTATTGCTAAGTTGTGGAAACAACCCAAGTGCCCATCAATTCATGAGTGGATTATTAAAATTTGATATATGTGTACAATGGAATATTACTCAATTTTAAGAAACGACAGTGAGCTAGCACGACTTATATTATCTTGGATTAAGCTTAAACTCATTATTCAAAGTGAGGTGACACAAGACTGGAAGAATGGATCCCACATGTACTCGCCATCAAATTGGTACTGACTGATTAACACTATGGGGCTCAAATGGTGGTGGTGTTCACTAGGGATTCAGGGGGAGGGGGGTAGACCCATGTCTGAGCAATGTGGTAGGCACTGTTGAGGGGAGGGGCATCCTTGAAAAGTAGTTGGGGAAGGGAATTAGGGGTCTCTATAGGCAGAAGGAAATCCTCTAAAACTGATTTATGTGATTAACTGTATATCTTGGTAAATTCACTAATAATAATTTAATTATACACTTAAAATGGAGTAAAGTCATGATATGTAAAGTATTCTTCAATAAAGAAGAAAAAACACACATGTGTATGCATATATGTGCAAAAATATACATATATATGTATAAGTGTATGCATTTGTGTGTATATACATGTAATATGAATGCTAAAAATAAGATATCATTGTTCTTACCTGATATATTAAGATGCTTGACTAAGAATGGTGGTGCTGTTAATATCTAATATTCCATTCCCACCAGTGCTAGCCTTTATTTATTTATTTATTTTTTGAGTCTCGATCAGCTAGCTCATAGCAACCTCAAACTCCTGGGCTCAAGCGATCCTTCTGCCTCAGCCTCCCAAGCAGCTGGGACTACAGGCATGCACCACCATGCCTGGCTAATTCTTTCTATGTATTTTTAGTTGACCAATTAATTTCTTTCTATTTTAAGTAGAGACGGGGTCTCGCTCTTGCTCAGGCTGGTTTTGAACTCCTGACCTGAGCGATCCGCCCGCCTCGGCCTCCCAGAGTGCTAGGATTACAGGCGTGAGCCACCGCGCCTGGCCTATTCCCACCAGCGCTAGCCTTTAATAAAGTTTTCGCCTCTCTCATAAAAATACAAAAGTCAGCTCAAACTGTTTAATTTCATATCCTTAGTGTTATTGATTTTGAATACTACATATGTTGTCTTGTGTACTTTTGAAGATAAGATGCAATTATTGAAAAAATGGATCAATAAAATAAGAGCTTTAGATGCTTAAAACAAAAACCAAAAACAAACAAAAAAAGAATGGCAAAACAAGCACTACATATACTCACCATCAAATTGGTATTAACTGATCAACACTTAAGTGGACATATAATAATAACATTCATCAGGGTGTCAGGCAGGTGCGGGGTTGAGGAGGGAATGGGTATATACACACCTAATGGGTGCGGTGAGCCCCATCTCAGGGATGGACACACTTGAAGCTCTGACTCCGGTGGGGCAAGGGCAATACATGTAACCTAAACATTTGTACCCCCGTAATATGCTGAAATAAAAAAAAAATTAAAAAAATAAACTCCCAGAACTTGCAAAGAACAATCCCCAAATAAAATGCACACATATATTGAAAACTTAAAGAGCCCCTCACAAATATTGAAGGGGAAAAAAGCAACAATGACCAAACAAGAATCTTACAAACTTCAATATTCCAAAACACAAGGAAAATGAACATACCAACACATCTATGTACAGACATAAACACACATACAAATAAAAGAATACAAACTGAAACAAAAATACATAGAAAACAATAACAAAATACATTTTAAAAACCCAAGCACCATCCAAAATAAAATAGTCACAGAAACACATGTGTGTAGACCCCATCTATCCATCCACCCATCCACCTACCCACATATACACACAGGCTAAGACAAGCTGAAAAACTAACGAAAATAAGGCAGCAAAAAAAAAAAATGCAAAACAGGAGTCAAGAAAGGTACACAGAAAACCACCACCGAAACTCCCCAAACACCTATTGGTACAAATCAAACCATACACATAAATAAAAACCAAATCAAAAACAAGAAGATCCAGACTTGAACCAAAAATAATTCAAAAATAACACTCTCCAAAAAACAGAAATGATAGATTTTCTAAAACACAAACCAAAATAAATTCTAACTATAAAATAAGAATCTCAAGCATGCAAACAACAAAAGTACCATGTAAACGGAAATAGAAAGAACGAAAATATCACACTGCATCCCTAAAATATGTGCAATTATCATGTGTCAAATTTAAAATAATAAAAACAAAACAATCTACAAAAAAACAAAAACCAAATTAAATAAACAAGTATAGAAGATAAAAATGAAAGTAAATCATAAAAAAAATCAAACAAAAAAAATCAAAAAGAACAAATAGAATATAAAACCAGGTACCAAACTCCAGATACACAATATTACTAAACAAAAACATTTTGAACATTTTTTCATATGTTTGTTGGCCATTATCCTGTCTTCTTTTGAAAAGTTTCTGTTCATGTCTTTCGCCCACTTTTTGATAGGGTTGTTTGATTTTTTCTTGCTGATTTTCCTAAGTTCTAAATAGATTCTAGTTATCAGCCCCTTATCAGATGTGTAGCATGCAAAAATTTTTTCCCATTCTGTAGGTTGTCTGTTTGCTCTCGTGACAGTTTCTTTTGCTGTGCAGAAGCTTTTTAGTTTTATTAGGTCCCATTTATTTATTTTTGTTGTTGCTGTGATTGCCTTTGGGGTCGTCCTCATAAATTCTTTATCTAGGCCAATGTCAAGAAGAGTTATTTCCAATGTTTTCCTCTAGAATTTTAATAGTTTCATACTTTAGGTATAAGTCTGTTACCCAGCGTGAGTTGATTTTTGTGAAAGGTGAAAGGTGTGGATCCTGCTTCAGTTTTCTCTATGTGTCTATCTAGTTTTCCCAGCACCATTTATTGAATAAGGATTCTTTTTCCCATTGTATGTTTTTGTCTGCTTTGTCGAAGATTAGATGGCTGTATGAAGATGGTTTTATATCTGGGTTTTCTGTTCTGTTCCACTGGTCAATGTCCCTGTTCTTGTGCCAATCCCAAGATGTTTTAATTACTATAGCCTTGTAGTATAATTAGAAGTCTGGTAAATTGATACCTCCCATTTTGTTTTTATTGCCTAGAATTGCTTTTGCTATATGGGGTGTTCTCTGGTTCCATATGAAGCGTAAAGTTATTTTTCCTATAACTGTGAAAAATGATGATGGTATTTTAATAGGAATTGTATTGACTCTGTAGATCACATTGGGTAATATAGACATTTTAACAATGTTGATTCTGCCAACCCACGAGCATGGTATGGTCTTCCACCTGTTTAAATCCTCTGCTATTTCCTTTCTCAGTGTTTCATAGTTCTCCCTGTAGAGGTCTTTTACCTCCTTAGTTAAATATATTCCTAGGTACTTTATTTTCTTTGTTGCTATTTTGAAGGGAATTGAATCTTTGATTTGGTTCTCAGTTTGACTGTTGTTCTGTTGTTGGCATATATGAATGCCTCTGATTTGGGTGTATTGATTTTGGTAGCCTGAACTTCGTGCTCTTGTTGAAGTCCCACAAGGGTGATGCAGAGTACGCCTGGATGAGCGCCCCCCAAGTCGCTTGAGTGTGATGGAGAGTAGGCCCAGGGCTCAGGTGGGTAGATCCAAAGTAGGTAGATCCATGATAAGTGGATTTTGTCATTAAAATGACCATCCATAGGTGTAGGACTGTCTCATAAGATATAATTTTTGAAACATGCTTGGTTGAACCAGTGTTACTCACTGATTGGCATTAACCTAGGTGATACATTTTAAAATCAAAGGAATGATGTAAGAGTACATGGGGATGAATTCAAGCAAATGATTTCTCAGAAACCAAGCGAGTCAGTCCTGACAGAAATATGGAGCCAAATTTGTAGCCATAATTTATTTTTATTTTTATTTTCTTTTATCTATATTTATTTACTTTAGAGGCAGAATTATGCTCTGTCACCCAGGCTAGAGTGCAGTGGCACAGTCATAGCTTACTGTAACATCAAACTCCTGTGCTCAAGCAATCCTTCTGCCTCAGCCTCCCCAGTAGCTAGGGCTCTAGAGGCGTGATACCACACCTGGCTAATTTTTTAATTTTTTGTAGAGACACGGTCTCACTATGTTGCTCAGGCTGGTCTTAAACTCCTGGCCTCAAGTGATTCTCCTGCCTCAGTCTCCTAAAGTGCTAGGATTACAGGCATGAGCCATTGTTCTTGGCTATAATTTATGTTTTATATATAACCCACTTATTACCAACTGTTGCCTGAGCTAGTAGTTGGACTGTATTGCTCAATTATAATAAACAATGCCAGAAAAAGTAAACAGTGTTGTCCCTGATTATTACTTTGAGGTGAATTATAAATTTTGAAAAGTCCATGGGCATGTACTCTACACTGGAATACTATGAAAGGCTTTATAAAAGATACAGATGATAATGTCAATAATTATTTAATGCCAAGGAGAAAAGATCAGACCCTGTAATGGTAGTTTGGAAGGAAATATTGACAGGATTCATTTATAGTGGAGAAAGGTGATGATGAATTTACACACAAAAATAAGTAGAAGTAAAACTCTCTTTAATATTCTGTGCCTCCTATATTGTTTTAACCTTAGTAATCAAAGTTTAAGATAATTAGACATGTTGGTTAAACATATGCTACACATTAATAGAGTAATTACCATAGATTTCCACAGTAAGATAAGAGCGTACACCTTAATACCTGATGTATTGTGCAAGGGTGTTGCATTGTTTAACTTTTCGTTATAAGTCATGAGCATTTCTAAAATTTAGCTCCTAGAAATACTGAAAAGCCTACTCAAAGTTATGTGTGCAAAGAAGAGTTAAGAAGACAGAAGAACACCCAGAATGTTTGCCTACAATCATATAGTACCAATTAGTGTTTCACAAACGCTGATTATGAAGGAGCTCTGTGCAACTTACATTTCCATTTTGATTTAACACATTCAATCTAGGTGTTTAGTTGTTCCTGGGCATGAGAATTTATTTTTGCCATTCACTGAGATCTCAGTTGTAAATCTGATATTCCTGACTTGTCTGAGCTTTCCCCCTCAAGTTTAAGAAGAAAAAATTACCATGCTTCAAGGCACTAAATTACTTTTAGTATTATAATTCCTAGTCCTTTGTCTCTCCTTGATCCTCTGACATTTTTTTTCCTGTCTCCTTTTGTAGTGCACTTAAGCAGAGCTATTTTGATTAAATAACTCTCCAGAGGACTGAGATTAAAATACAATAGTCTACCAAACAGGTTATTCCTGAGTACATATTGCTATTATGCAGTGTAGATATAAAATCAGTATTTCATAAATGCATGTTTCTATGAAATCTGCCAAGTAGATGAATATCTCTTTCATTGTTCCTGACATCATTGAATTATAAATAATAAAGTGAAGCTCCAATTGTTTATTTGCAATTGAACAGCTCTGAGAAAAATTTCAGTTATCAATGATATAGTAACCTCTAGAAAAGACAGTAACTTTAAAATTACAGTGAACACTATCTGAAATAATTTCCCTTAAATTGGGCAATTGCTCAGAATTGCCATGAATCAATTCTCCAAATCCAATAGAGTTAAAATGAGTGGTGAGTACATTCTTATTCAATTTATTTCTTTGAATCAAACTGCTTCAGTGTTTTGGAGTTAAGGTGGTATTAGATGAGTGAAGTATTACTAATTAGCACTATTTCACTCAGGTGAAGTATAACTAATTAGCACGGTTTCACCCGGGCAGAGCCCTTCTCTTCTAGTCAGATTCTTTACTGAGAGGTTGTTTTGTGCCTTTTTAAAACAGCTCCCAAGAAAGGTACTCTATTTTCTTGTGGTCAAAAGATCACTATTATTAAGCAGTTAGAAAATTTCGAATATTAAAGTAAAACATGGGACAATTTAATTGAATCTTCAGAATTGGACTTTTTAAGTAAAATAAAGCCAAAAATAGATTTTTTTATCAGTGTGACTAATTATTAATCCCTCTACCCTTCATATAGTTAGCTTTTAACTAAAGACCATTGTATAATTGTTAATGCACAAAAAGCCCACACAGCCTGATTTTAGAATTAATGTTCACATTTCACATAGTTATCTTACTCTGCTTAGAAACAATTAAAAATTTTTGACAGACAAAAGAAAACAAAATTGTAAATCAGTGACAAAATACAAAAACCATAGTTTCTGAGGGAATAAATCACTGAAAAACAGAATGTCTATTTTCAAATAGCCAAAAGATAGCAAGTGTTGATTAGTATGTAGAGAAAAGGGAACCCTTGTACATGGTTGGTGGTATTGTAAATCAATACAACTATTAAGGAAAACACTATAAAACTAAAAATATAATTATCATATGATCCAACAATTCCACTGCTGGGTAATTGCTCAAAAGATTTGAAATGTGTGTGTCAAAGAGATATCTGCACTGCAATGTTCATTGCAGCACTATTCACATCAGCCATGCTATGGAATCAACCTAAGTATCCATCAAAGAATGGATAAAGAGTTCCATGTCTTTCAATATCACTAAGAGAGTAAATTTCTAATGTTCTCATCACAAAAAAATGGTTAAATATTTGAGGTGTTAGATATGTTAATTATTAATTTAATCTTTCCACATTGCATTAAAAAATCATATTATCACTTTGTACTACATCAATATATGCAATTATAATTTGTCAATATAGAGTAATCTTTTAAAAAACTGTTTTGTTGTATATATATATATATATATTTAATTGCTTCTTTTTAAAAATATATTCCTCAATTTTTCTAGTTGATTAATTTGAGAATGACCCTGTCATTAATTTTGAAAAATTTAATACACATTGATAAGAGGGTAGGAGCTTAGATTTATTGTGGATCTTTTTTTAGATCAGATCTATACAGCATAAACCAAAGAGAATGATAGCAGAATTGTAGAGCTGATTGAAGAAAATAAAAATGTTCTTTCTGTTACATAACCATTTAAAGCTAAAAGTAACATTTGGAGGCTTATTTTGCTTGCTATTTTTTTAAATTGAAACTACAAAGTTAATCATGGTTGGTGATCTGTCTAGTTTTTCACATGTATGGATATCCTTATTAAATAGTGTATTTTCAAATTTTTATCAGGGTATTGGGGGATCTGAAAGCATTCTGATTTTCCCATTGAAATATATGACAGGTATATTTAACTAAAAATATTTGAAAGGTAAAAATGCCTAGAATTTTCTGAGCTATATTTCCATATGAACAATGAATAAGATTAAAAATAAGGAGGAGAAGGAATTTGCTTTAAGAATAAAATTTTCAATCACTCTCTGTCTTTTTTTTTTTTTTTTTGAAAAAATTTAAAAGTCTTCTGTAACCTGATTCATCTCCACTGACAGGCCAATACCCAAACCGATTTACTTCACTTTCACCAATCCTTCATCATTTTCCCTGTGATCCCACAGCTATTATGGTTTCTTTTGACTTGACCAAACAAGAACACTAAAAAGAACATTTATTGTATACCTAAATTAATGAAACCAGGGTTAGAAAAAGAAGCACGGTGCCACTTGAGATATTTTTGCTCTCATAAAAGACAGAGGTGCTCATGAGGTCAAGAGCTCTTTTGGTTATAACTTCCAAGCATTCTAGCACTAATAAAAAAAAAAAAGCTTTATATTTTACTGTACTTCTTCAAATTCTTCTTTTTTCCCCCACTATTGTATGTGTAGTACTCTTGAAAATATAATACAAAAAATCAACTTTCACTTTTATCCTGGCTGAATATAAAAATTCTGAGTGTTTTCACATATATCTTTTTACTATTTCTAATTATTCTGTGTGTGTTGGTAAAATGAAACTGAACATTTTTGTCTGTGATAGTGTCCAGTTTATGTATATTGTATACTTTTATTTTTACACAAAAATGCTCTTTCTCCTTCCCATTATTTCACACTAACAGAGAAATATATGAAGGACAACAAAAAATGGAAAGATAATGACATTAATGTTTATACATGTTTGGGATATTTATTATTTGATATTTCCATTGTCATTGTTATTACCATGTTGCTCTTAATCTTAGCTATAACTATATCTAAGAAATTTGTTCTTCCATATAAAATATTACCTAATCGCACTAATTTTAATAACAGAGCTATTCTAACATATGAATGCTGAAAATCCAGCATATTTAAAATTATAGGATATTTATTCCGAACTTGTGACTTCAAGGTTTTTATCTTTTAGGTTTAAACCAATCTGGGCCTTCAAATATTGATATGAATGCATTAAGTTGAAAGTGGAAATCAAGGTCAAAAATAGAATCTAAAGTGATGAAAATTTACTCAATTATTAATTGCTCTAAATACATTTGAAATTTAAATGTAATTTCATAGAAAAAAGAATTCAACAATTTTCAATGAGCTTAAGTGTCATTTTTATACTGTTACTAGTTGTTGGCAGTTTTTTTCCTCCCTCTATCCACATTTTTATTTATTTTTTCATTCTGAACACATGATACAGATCCAATTAAAGTACAATCATCCAAAATATTCCACTTTTCACAATGATTATTGTTTTATAAATGACATCTATTTCTCTCTGTCATATTCAAAATCTTTTATCATAAGTGAACACTACTAGCATATAAAATATTTGGGAAAAACAATTTTTACAATAATAATGATTATTTTGTCATCATTATAAAACCAATATATAATGTGTTATACTTAAAAATAAAAAACAAAATGATATCATATATTCAATCTGAATGAAATAACTTTACTATTTTGTATGCAATTCTTTTCATGCTCTACCCCCATGCATACATTTTGCATTCACTTCCAATTGATATTTTTGCTTGCATTTGCATTTAATCACAGTAATATTTTCCCTGTTTTTCAATTCCTATTTGTGACATACTGAGCTTTCAAGGCCACCACTGATCAGTTTGACTTTGCCTGCTATGAACGCTCAGGACTGTGAAGCCAGCTGCAGAGCAGCAGCATTTTCTCACCATGTAAATGAGCATTGAAACGCCCGACTGCTGTCCGATTCAGGGTACATTTTTGCCCATAAACATTGGTGTCTATCGGTCAAGTTGTTACTTCCTTTATTCTAATATTCTATTTAACTGCAAGCATCTTGCATTATCTTCAAGGAAATATACAGAAATTAAACCTATTTCTTTATACTAATAAAAATTCATACATTGAATTAAAAAATACCATTTACAATAGCATCAAAACTATAACATACTTAGGGATAAATCCAGTAAAAGATATTCATGAATGTGCATGACTTGTATACTGAAAACTATAAAACAATGCTGAGAAAAATTTAATATCTAAATAAATGGGAAAACAGCTTGTTCATGTGTCAAGAGACTAAATATTGTTAAATGTCAATTCTACCCAGATTGATATATAAATTCAAGTAAATCTCAATCAAATTCCCAACAGGCATTTTTGTAGAAATTGAAAAGCTGATTCAAAAATTCTGAATTAGCCAAAATGCATGAAATGAAATCACTGGAATAGCCAAAATGACATAGAAAAATAATAAAACTGGAGAGTTAGCACAACCTAATTTTTAGATGCATTATAAAACAACAGTAATCAAGGCAGTGTGATATTGACATCAAGATAAATAAATAGATCGATGAAAAAGAGAGTTCAGAAATAGATCCTCCTAGGGGTCTATATCTGATTTTTTAAAATTAACCTTTAACAATGGATTTTTGTCAAATGTAAAAAGACAATTCAGGAATTAAGGCTAGTGTTTCCAACAAATAATGCTCACTCCTTTGGATAATCATTGGCAGAAATATGAACTTCACATCATATACAAAATTAACTTGACATAGATTATACGCCTAAGTGTAAAACCTAAAGCTATAAAGTATTTAAAAGAAAAACAGGAAGAAATCTTTGTGTTGTTTTATTATGGGAAGATGTTTTTTAGATATGACACCAAAAGCACTATCTGTATTACAAAATATGGAAATTAGGAATATCTGCTCTTTGAAAGACATGGCTAAAAGAATGAGAAGACTGACTACTGACTGAGAGAGAATATTTTCAAAGTATATTTTGGATAAATAAATCACATCCAGAATGTATAAGGAACTCTAAAAACAAAAACGGCAAAATAGTTAAACAGACACTTCACCAAAGAAGATCTCTTTTATATCGGCTAGGGTTTAATCCAGGAAGCAATACACTATATTCAGGAAACTTTAGATGATTTTAATTATTTTTGAGTCATTTATGTTTAAAAATTTTAACATATTTTTACTTATTTCTTGTTGGACTTTATAAAAGAAATATGAGACAAGCAAACTGGTCTTCAAATATACAACTAGGTATTAAAAATCTTGGTTTATTAGTTAATAACTGCTTACCAAATTCTTAATTTACATAAAATCTCTGTGACTGTATTAAGCTTTTATAGAGCCCCGAGTCAGCTCTTGACTCTTGTAATAAAGTATTACAACAATACTTTATTTTCTTTAAACAGTACACCACATTTACATCAGTTTATACAGCATAATTACTCTTCTTTAGTTTTATCAGCAACATAAGCACTTTTATGTTGCCATGGCCAAATGTAAAGCAAGATATTTGACAAAGTTTGCAAGTGGGGAATAATTTGTTGTTCAATGCTGTATGTTTGATCAAAAGCTTTTTAAATGAAATTTGACTTAAAAATGCCATTATTCTCTTTGTTCATCACTTTTGCTTGAATACATTCTAGTCATTAAGAAACACAAAATGCTGATGTGGTTCTGGTTCCTAGAGTTTTATTTAGTACAAACCTTAAGCAGTTGGGTGGGATTTTATTTTCTTATTCCAGATATAATCATGCTGACGTATTTGTCACAGACCAAAACTGGACAGCTTAATGTTTTAAAACCAGCCCTTTCTATCAATCATTTCTAAAAGACCAATGACATTAGCATTACAGGCTTCACATTATTGATTATTCTTAAAGTTATAACTCCAAAAGTTCATTGTGAGATTACCCTATTTCACCAATCAAAAAGTTAAAGTAGAAAGGTTAACACTTTCATCAACTCACCAAACAAATCTTTGGAATAGCCAAACTTCATATGTAAATTCAATATGCTATGTTTTAAATTTGTTCAAATATATTTAGGGATTTGTAAACTATTAAAATCTGAATTGTATTTAATTTTATTTTATAATAAGTCGCTTTCATGTGATATAGTAATAAAGAACATAACGCTAGTTTATTTTTATTGGCCTAAGATATTCTAAATTAATCATGCAAAGATAAATATTAGATCGCTAAGCCATGTTCTCAAAGAATATTTGAATTAGTGGCATGATAAATGAATTTTGTTTTCCTTTGTCCCTCTTAACCCCTACTTATGCAAATAATACAATATCCAGAGAGCTGATTTTCCAGTTGTTTTCATTACTATTAATAAAATTTTAATGTTCTCTGACCACTATATAATGTGTTGTCCACTTGCTATACAAGAACTATGAAATGCAATTCTTGAACACATATATGTAAGTGTTAAATTTGCATTCTTCAGACATTTGGATATGAAAAAGAATAAAATTTTAGGAAAAAATGAAAAAGACCAATATAAAGTTGCCAACTTATCTTTTAAAATTTGTGAAGGACATTGACACAAACAAAATAGTACTGTTTACTATTACCACTGCTTCATAAAAGCAAGGGAAATATTAAATCACAAAAGTGGGAAGAATATAATATCGGGGGGGAAGTAAAGTTCTATTTCAAATTCACCTTATTGTCTTTATTCTTCTCTTCTCTCAGAATACCCAAAGAAATAAACAAAAACGAAGAAACAAATAAAAATATTGCCACTGATTAACACTAGCCTTCAGACCAGCAAATGAACCATGAACAGACATAAACTTAACCTCTGATGACGGTGTACAGAATGTATTCAAAGCATGGTCCAAATAAGCTTCCCACCTCCTTTTGCAGTTCTCAACTTGCATAACTGTCCATTGTAAAGGTATATTATTTGATTATATTGGTTTAATTTGGTTTTCATTGGATGGTTTTAGATTCACAGAAGTACTCCTCTTTTTCATGTTAGACTGTATTGACTTAACTCTTAAATTTTGTTTTCAGCACAGCTAGAGATAAAAACAATAAAACATGGAAACTCACTCCTTAAAAATAATTGCAATATGTATTGTACACTATATCATCTTCTCCTTGCCTCCATTTCTAATACTGCTTTTGATTATAGTAAATAATAATACTTTCTCCATGATTTGAATTGATGAGAGAACATCCGTTGTGAGTATAAGAAATATTTCTATGAATTTTATGCTTTAGAGCTGGAAGGAACTTTATAAACATTCAATAATTAGTGCTCACAATACTGAAAGCAAGCTTTAGTATTCTTACTTTATAACCAGAAAAATGAAAACAGAATGCTTAAGTTACTTGCTGGATTCATTTAAGTCAGGCCTAGGATTAGAACTTGGAGTTGAATCCAGATTTGCAAATGCTGTAAAAGAAACTAGTGTTAGAAGAATTAAAGAATATTATTATATTTTCAATTACTACACTCAGAGATAATGAGAAGATTATAACTTGTGTTTTGTTATAAGTTGTTGAGTAAAATGGTTTAACTTTTTGAAGGGATTGGAACTTTGGTAAATTTCATTAGTAGGTAACATAAATCGTAAGCTCTTTTCACTTCATTTTACCTTGTGCCTGTATTTTTAGCATATGTGCTTGATTTTTTTAGCTGAATTTCACATTTCACTGAATTCCAAATTACACAATTCATATTTCACACTCACAGGAGTAACTCAGGTTACTTCAGTAAAGTTCATGCTAATGATTGGATAAAAAATATATAGCATGAAATAGCAATACTTGTGCTTAGAAAGGGACAGATTTCTGTGTATAACTGATTTTATTTCTATACAATATAGCTATAAGTATAGAAAAAAAGTCAATGTGAAAATCATTTCAAAGACACTTACTTAGTACTTGACCTAAGCAGAGAGAAAAGCTATTTAAAATGAGAAGCTAATATAGGGGAGTAAATGTTGGAAAGCATTCCTTATCTTGTTCCTTATGCCACACAGCTGATCACAGGACAGAGATTCCACTAAAGAGACGCACCAAAAAAAAAAAAAAAAAGACAATGGAAAGGAGCTGGATTTTAAGTTGCAGTTGAGCTGAGTTTTCTCATACAAAATCCATGCATTCTTTATTTTATACTTTTCTTTCTGTCTATTCTATAATTGAGGGAGGATAGGATAAAAGAATCTTGGATGTCAGAGAAAATAAAATGTAACCTGAGCTTTTGGATAACAAACTTTGAAACAAATTTGCCTATTCCTCTTTCATTTCTAAATCTCCTATTTTTCTGAAGACACAAACATATTTCTACTTGCTGATGATTTCAGGCATATTTTAGATTATCATGATGCATTAATCTAATTTATGTGCAAGGATTTAAGAACAAGCCTTTCTTTGCAGGCATTGTCTAAACTTTTAAAAACTAAACAAGCACTTTTTTTCTTAGTTACCTCAAATGCATTTACGCTAGTCAGAGTCTTATTTGCTTTATTGTTTTTGCTTCAGATGCTGCACACTTGCTTTCATTTCACTTATAAAAATAATTGGAAAAAACTGAGAGTTATTCTAGAGTTTTATTCTTGTACTGCTGAGTTTTTATTTATAAATTTTTTTTTTAATTTCTAGGCTCCTACCACTTTGTTACATGAAGATGTATCTTTAAAAAGTAGGACAATAAAACTGCAAATTGAAAGAAACAAAATTTGAAATAACGTATTTGCCCAAAGGTACTTTGTTATATTTTGCAAGGGAAAAAACAGCTCAATTCTATCTTGACCTTTGGTTGGACTACTAGATGATCTTACTGATTCTTCCAAGTTCAGATATGCTAAGAATTAAATAATACTAACTTTATAGCTCATATTTAATGAGCCTTAATTTTTAAAAAAAAATTTTAAAATTATTGAAATTCACATTAAGAACTGATATTATGAAACTTTAGTCCAACTTGACTATGTTAGTCAGGGTTCTCCAGAGAGACCAACAGGATATAGACAGATTGATAAATAGATGATAGATAGCTAGATACGAGGTGATTTATTAGGGGAATTGGCTCACATGATTATGGAGGCTGAGAAACCACACAATGGGCTATATGCAAGCTGGAAACTCACGAAGCCAGCAGGGTGGCTCAGTCCAAGTGTGAAAGGGTCAGCACCAGGGAAGGCAATGGTGTAACTTTCAGTTCAAGACCAAAAGCCCACTAATTCAGAGGGCTACTGGTGCAAGTCCTAAAGCCTTGAGGGTCGATAACTTGGGTTCTGATGTCCAAGGGTGGGAGAAGAAGGGTCCCAGCTCCAGAAAAGAGAGCAAATTCACCTTTTCTCTGCGTTTGTTTCTGTCCAGGCCCTCAGCCAATCAGATGGTGCCAGGTCACGTTGGGTGAGGATGGATCTTCCTTACTCAGTGCATTGATTCAAATGCCAATTTCTTCTGGAACCAGCCTCACAGGTAAACTCCAGTATAATGCTTTACTAACCAACTATCTGCATATCCTTGATCCAGTCAAGTTTACATCTAAATTAACCATCACATACACTAATTACTTTTCTTATGAATGTGTGGACAATGAGAGAACATGAATCATGTTATAATCTTCTGATATAAAAACCTGTTTCTCTATTTCTTATCTTATGGAACCTTCAGCATATGTTTGCCTATAGTAAGTATAATTTTACATTAGAGCAATGATGAAGTATGGACTGTTTAAAACTAATAAACTCTCTGTTCTTCTCTTCTGGAAATGCATTTGCTCCAAAATGACTGAATATCAAAGGATTCCATTCTGAAATGTTTTCCAAGGACATAACAGTGTATCATTTTCAAAATAATTCTTGAATTGAGAATTCAGGGACATATTAAGAAATCATGTAGAACATAATTAAACTACTTATCTTATAGTAAATACATTTACTTAGTTTGTGTAAAATAGCACCTGAATTTTTATCTCATAAATTTAACCTCATTTAGTACTCAAGTATTGTTTTCTAATTCTACCTTAAAGAACTTAAAAAGATCTACATTGAATGAATCAAATTGAAAGTTCACCTGACACATTGAAATTTGAAGCAATGCAATTTTCCACTGGGGGCAGATAAAGAAATTAATTAACCAGCAAATTAAACACTTTCCCTCTCTAACCTACACTAGCTCATGATAAGTTAACAGGCTACATCTTATGGGATACATAATAATAATGTTTACTAATATACAATCTCCAATTCAAATATTTTCTATTATAGTTAATTTAGTAAAATCATTTATTTCCCCACTAAAATAGGTACAATAAGTAGTTGATATATTTTCAGCTGCCCTGGATAAATTATATTTCATGTTCCAATCCCAGTGCATTGGCAAAATTTTCTGGCAGCATTATTTTGAGAAGACTGTGAAACCTAACTTGGCTCAATATAATACAATAACATAGAATAGAAGTGATTTATTTCCAAAATAAAAGAAGAAAATTTATGACACATGAATAATGGCATGCTATCCCAAACTTGAGTCAATTTAACTGATATATAAACATTGAAAGAGTTCATGATTAAAAAATGAAACTAAAATATCACTCAAACTTGCAACCTGTTTGACTGTATTTTACTTGGAGTACTTACAGTCTTACAGTACTTG
The DNA here is from genome assembly GCA_963573855.1 of Lepilemur septentrionalis. Classification (NCBI taxonomy): domain Eukaryota; kingdom Metazoa; phylum Chordata; class Mammalia; order Primates; family Lepilemuridae; genus Lepilemur; species Lepilemur septentrionalis. The sequence continues at coordinate 23,618 of CAUYMX010022984.1, read as the reverse complement.
GATACTGAAACTTGCCAAATAAGACATTGACATTTAATAAATACTTAAATATTCTCTGTGTATTTGTATATCGAGTAGGACATCTTTAAACACTGGTTTCCCACCAACATTTAATTGGTCAATTCATGTGCTTATGTCTTTTAAAAATAGCCAGTTTGTAAACTCTGTGTGTGATCTTTTCCTCACAAAATAAAAGTGTAGAATTCTGTCTCACACTGATTTTATATTTATGTATAAATGATGTTCAATGAGAGTAAGTATAACCTCTTTTTATCAATCTAATCTAGTTGTGTTCACTATACATGACTAATCATAGGGAGAGTATCTCTTTGGGGGCTGATCTATATAAAATGTTTTAAAAAATGTTTCCTAAGACATACATTAAGTAGACTCCATTAGTGACCTGTCATGAGCTCAAGCCCATAAAACCTTTGTAAAATATTTTCAATGTTCGAAGATGTGACAAGGCCATTATAAGTTAATTTAGTATGCAATATTTTTGCAAATACATACAACTTTGATTATTTTCAGGAATTAAAAGTCATTCATAGAAGTGGTTTACATAAAACGAGTTTAATTAAGTAATTTGTTCATTCCCCTGTGACATTCTTCACACATGATTGAAGACACAGGCTGAATAAGTATCATCATTTTTAATAACTTCAATATGTTCTTCTAAATGCAGAAAAAAATACAGATGTAATTGGGAAAGAAATATAATAAAAGTCTTTGCCACATAAGAATAATTGAAATAACGATATTTAAAACAAAGCACCCACTTGATGAGTGGTGCAAAGGAGCCACAATTCGTACTTTAAAACCCAAACTCATAAACAACCGAAACACTTTATGTGTGTAAGCTTTGCTTGCTTGAGTTTCGCATAAAATGCATATGAGTTCACAAAGGCAATGATAATTGTGGCCACTTGGAAAAAAAGTACATGCAATTTACTGAAGACAAACTTTTTTTCAATAATATCTTTGAATATTAAGCATTTGCCTTTGAAGGTTTGAAATAAAACACTTAATTCATATAGCCTCCAGATGATTTAAGTATGAAATAATTAAGACACACATTTTTTATGGCTGAAGTAGTTTAATGTAGAGTTATGCAAGTCAGCAAATACTTTAAATAGTGATTCAAAAGCTCTATTCTGGTCCCATGCCCTTATTGTTCAAGCCAGCAGTTCCTATACAGTAGTATTTGGAGAAGTGCTGAGATGATTATTCCTTTTATCTGATGCATTTTCCCTTACAATTTATCATTACATTTCCACAATTCTGTCAGAATTTCTCTCTTTTCTTTATGTCCTCTATTTTAATATCTTTTACCTAGTATTTAAAGAATAATTATATTCAAATTTCACAAGAGTTTATTAAACATGAATCATTTTGCCACTTTAATGGAAGATAGAATGGGAAGGAAACACAAGGGTCACTATAACCTTCAGAGGTCTTGCTGAGGCTAAACTTGTTACCTGTATAGCCGACATTTCCAACTGCTTAAATTTTCACTAAGCCTAGTAATTTTGTTTCCAAGAAAAAAATATTATACTTTATTGCTCTGAAATTTATAGCTTCTAGTAAACAATATGCTTAATATAATAATATTTGCAGTCTTAAACTAAAGCACATGGTTCAAAAATTCCTTCTAGGAAGGAATAACTTAGTTGAATAAAATAACTTAGGCAAAAGTAATATAAAACTGAGGTGATTTTATGAATATTAATAAAGATAATTGACTAAAATCTTCTTTATACCAAGCACTGGGCAACTTTTTTGCATGTAGTATGTCTTTTAATTTTTGTTATGCTTCTATGACATAGGTAGTATTATCACCATTTTCCATATTTGGAATCTGATTCAGAAATAATTTAACATGTTTCCCATTGTATTCTTTGCTAAATATAATGATTCTATTTTGAATTACCTGAGTCCTAGTTTGAATTAGCTCAGTTAACATGTTTTATGGAATCTAAGAAGCAACTGGAGAAAATATTATGCCAAATTTGTGTATATGTGTTTGTATGTACATGTATGTAAGTGTGTGTATGTTTCTTTTTGAATAACACAATTATAAAATAATAATTTAGAGAAAAATTAAATCCATTATAGGAAATTTCACAAAGGAATATATATGTGTATGTATTTTGACATAGAACTAAAAATTCATATATATATCCAACAAAATAATATTAATAACTTATTTTCCCCAATTTTTACTTAGATTGATAATATATAGTATAATGTCCTAATATTTACCTATTGTAGGCTTTCTGTGATTATAGATGCTTTATTGTTGAAATCACACATCTTCCTAGAGCATATTTTCAATTAAAAGAAATATATCTAAAATATATTTGTGCAAATGAAGTTTGAGAAGATTTGATTTTTTTTAACAAAAAAAAATGAAAATGCAATGTCACTTAGGGTTGGGAACAAAGTGGAAAACAAATCTTACATGATCCTGAAACATAGAATAGAGAGAATTTGAACATTATTTTTAAAAACTCAGTAAAGATAATAAGTAATACCAGTGGTAAAAGAGGGCAAATGGTGGTGGTCGAGGAGCAGAGCAGGCGAGTTGGTGGGGATCAGGCAAGTCCGGAGAAAGTTTCCTGGAGTAAATGGTATTTGGGTTTAAGCTGGTTTCATTGAAATGGAGAGTAAGAATAGTCCAGGCAAAACAAACAGCCTCACAAAGACTCTGATGTTGAGGAAGAGAAATAACTGGGCACCTGTGGACGGAACACTTCAGACTCTGGTTGCTGTGGAGGATAGAGGGCCACAGATAATCTTTGGTTTTTCAGAGCTGTCCCTGGAGCCTTCCACAAAGAAAACACTGTGCGGTAGTTCTCCCAAACTGTGGCAAGCATCTCAGATTTTCTGACTGCCGGACTGCTCTGGCCAGCAGGATGTGGCTCCAGTTCCTGCACCTCCAATGCACAGCAACTCCAGGGACATCCCAACCCATATTCTCAGTCATAGAGACAGAAGAGTACTTCATGATCTTAGAGGAAGCAAAGTTGGACTTCATTAAAATTAAAACATCTGTTTTATGAAAGATACCATCAAGAAGATGTGTAGGCAAACCACAAACTGGAATAAATGTTTTCTGAATTGCAGAAATGTGTTACACAAAAAACAAAAGCTCCAATGTTAAAAGACAAACCAGGGAATTTACAACAACAAAAAAGATGTGCTTCACAAAGGAAGACAAGACAATCAAATGACAAATACATGCATGGGAAAAAAGTGTTCAACCTCAGGAAGATGAAAATTTAATCCACAATGAGACACCAACTGAGGGTTGGTGAGGATGGTGGAGCAACCAGAACTATCCTACATTGCTAAAAAGAAAGTAAAACAGACAATCATTTTACAAAAGAGTATGATGATTTCTTACAAAGTTAAAAATATATCCATACCTTATCATTGAGCCTTTCAATTCCTAAGTGTTTATCCAGGAGAAAGAAAATCATACGCCAATATAAAGTTTTTTACAAAAATGATCCTAAAAAAATCACTCATAATTGCCAAAAAACAGGAGAAAATCAAAATGTCCATCACAACATGTAAATAAAATTTGATGTATTAGTACACCAGAGCTACTCTGTAATAAAAATGTCAAATTACTGATTCATGCAATAACATGTATGAATCCCAAGGCATTAAACTGAGTAAAAGAAGCCAAAAGCACAAGAGTACATACTTTATGATTCTACTTATATATATTCTAAAACTGCCAAAGCTATCATATGGTGAAAAGAAGGCATAATAGAAATTGCTTTTAGAAGTTTGGTGAGAGTGGAGAGGTTATTGACTGGGAACTGAGACAAAGGGAGCTATGTGTATATTTAATGAAAGTGTGATTTACATGGATGTATGCATTTGTCAAAACCTATAGTACTTGTATTTAATATCTGCTTATTTCAAAGTATGTAAAATATACTTCAAAAAAAGGAAAGCATTGTAAGATATTATTTCAAAAATGGTATTTTAAGAACAGTGCTCCTGAAGGAGCAGTGAAGAAGAAACTATACCCCTCCTGTTCTGTCTCTGTGCTCTTCTTCAAGCCCAAAACCCCAACGTGAATATAATATCCCATCTGTAATTTCAGGGATATTTCTCAGACAATTTCTTCATCTCTCTCTTGAACCATTTTTTCCCTTTTTGTTACTGAATCCTTATCATCGCATAAAACATGCTCGAATTTCTCCCACCTATGAAAAGAGCAATTACCTCCCTGCAGCTGCTAATCCACATCTCTGCTTGACTTAACATTCTTTACACCAAACTCAAAAGTTTTTCCTAGTACTCTATTATACCAGGGGTGGGGAACCTTGGGCCTTAAGGCCACATATGGCCTTCTGGGTCCTTACGTATGTCCTTTTGACTGAATCCAGCTTTTAGAGAACAAATCCTTTTATTTTTATTAATATACCTTTGTACATCTTTTATATTTTTATACTTTTATAGTTTTGTACATCTTTTATTTTTAAAATAAACATATGTTTCAATGAAATAATCCTCCCCGATTGGCTGGCCCAATTAGAACATTAGTAAGCCATAAGGGCTAAATTGATAGCTTCTGCACTCATGATTTAGTTCTAACTTTCCCTGCCTTACTGGTGCCACTACTACAAAAGGCTGTTAGTGAGAGTTTATGGGCATCAAGTACACTGGTCTGTTATCAGCTTTTTGGCAACAGTGCACTTGAAGTGGAATTTGTGAATAGTTGCACAGGTCGACAGTGTTTTTTTTTTAAAATTTATTTTTAATTATTATGGGTACATAATAGTTGTATATCTTTCTTTATAGGGTATGTGGGATATTTTGATACAGGCATAGCTATATTTTTTAATTGTGTCTGCGTAAGAGCCCATCAGTCAAAGAAGACCAAAAAAAAAGCTGAAGGAAGAAAATAGAGTTTTTAATGAGGATTGGGAATTGCAATATAATTATCTTGTTTTTGCAGAAGATAAGATGATTTGCTTGCTTTGTGATACTGCAGTATTAATATTTAAAAAAATTCAATGCTTGTCAGCATATAACACTCATAAGGATCACAAATATTTTAAATTAGAGGGAAAGAGGCACAAAAGGTTGTACTGCAGAAATTAAAAGATGAAAAGCAAAAGCAAAGACTCTTATTCTTTCAAGAAGCAATAAGACCTAGAAATAATGCCACCAAAGCAACTTATAAAGTAACTCATATATCATGAAAGGGTGCTGAATTTTGTCGAATGATTTTTCTGAATCTATTAAAATGATCATATGGTCTTTGTTGGAGACCAATTTCCTAAGTGAAGTATCCAAAAAATGGAAAAATAAATATTACATGTACTCACTCTTAAATTGGAACTAACTGATGAGCATACATGAGCACAGAGGGAAGTAAAACTCAGTGGAAATCAACCAGAGGGGAAGGGAAAAGGGGAGCGGCAAAACCTACCTAATGGGTATGATGAACATTATTTGGCCAATGGCCACACCTACAGCCAGGACTCAAGCATTACAAAAGCAATACATGTAACCTAAAACATTTGAATCCCTTTAACATTTTGAAATTTTTTAAAAAGCAGCTATGTACTTGGAAAAAAAGGAAAGTCATTCAGTGATGTAGAAACTGTGAAAATGCATTGTCAAAGTGGTATGATGCTAGACCTTGATAATGTTTCAAAGTACAAATAGTTGCCTCTTTCAAGGACGACGCTAACGGATCAGCAGCATGAATTAGCTTTCAACTTAACCACACAACTTCGTACAATACTTCAAAAAAAAAAAACAACATATATTAGTCAACTGCTTTGGATGAATCCACTGATGCTGTTAGCTTGGCACAGGTTTTATACGTCATTTGGGTCATAACAGAAGATTCTCTTTGCTATGAAGAGTTACTTGCTTTGGGCACTTTTGCAAACAGAATATGGGGAATAGATATCTTCAACTTTCAAGATAAATGTAGTGAAGTTGGACTGAATTTGGGAAATTTAGTGAGTGTATGTACAGATGGTGCACCTTCCGTGACAGGAAAAGATGAAGGGTTTATTGCACAGGTAAAAAACCTATTAACCAATGCAGATACTCTCAGTTATTTTCATTGTACCTTGGATCAGTACCTTGCATTGTACCTTGCATCAAATCTGTGTTCTAAAGCTACTATTTTAAGTGACACTTTGCAAGAAGTTGTAAGTATTGGTGACTATATTCATGCAAATTTAACACAGTTTCATTATCAGTTTCATAACATGCTAAAGTTGAACAATGAGGTATGCAATGTGGATTTGTTGTATCATTTTAAAATGTGTTGGTTATCACAGGGACAGGTTTTAGTCAAAATTTTATCTCTGTGAAAACAGATTGTTAAATTTTATGAAGCACAGAATCAGCAATGTGAATTATTGAAAGTAAATTTCTGTAGGAATGCAGCATTTCTGTGTAATATGCCAAATCAAAATGACTCAAATACTTCTTTGCAAGGTAAAACTAAGTTTATATATATGTGGCAAAAAATCCAAGCATTTTGAAACAAATATATCATTTTCAAAACAGTTCTTTGAAAGGAAATTTCAGATGAACATTTTCCCCAGTTAGCAAAGGTCATTGATGAGCAGAATGATATATACTAATCACTTGAAGAATATGCAGCTGTTTTAGATGTATTAATTTGAGAATACAATGAAAAGTTCACAGACTTTGAGAATCATGATATCACACTCAATTTAGCATTTCAGCCTCACCTCGTTGATATCACCAAGGCACCTAGAAAACTACAGATGGAATTGAATGAGCTCTTAATAGATAACAGTTTAAAGTCATTGTTTGAGACTAAGAAAGATCCAATTGAAATATGGAAAAATGCAGTAGAATACGCACGCCTGTGGCAACATGCCCAAAACATGCTTTGCTGCTTTCTAACCACTTATTGCTGCAAATCTGCATCCTCCTACCTAACCCAAATCAGGATGCCGTTAAGGTCATAAATGACTGATACACATCTAGAGGATCAACTGAAACTGTGGACCTCCATGCTGTTACCAAATATTCAAATGTTTTCCAACAAAAAAGCAGACACAACAAAGTCATTAGAAGTTTAGTTAGCCTTAACATTAACAAATAGTTTTCATTATTTGAATTTATTAAGTACATAGTAGTTAGATATTTACAAACTAATGTGCATTTTAAAGTATATCTAATTAAAGTTTCTTGAATGCAGCCTTATTTGATTACAGGTAAATTAATGAAGTCTTTCAATGTGAAAAGTTTCCCCACCCCTGCTCTATCCTATAGAATTAAAGGTGGAAACACCACATTCTTTACTGATGGAAGAGGATATCTTTGAATTGTCCTTGATTCTTTTTTTTCTCACACCCTATATCAACAAATCCTGTTGCGTCTACTCTGAAAATACATCCAATTTTCCGCAATATTAGACTATCTCCTCCATCACCTAAAATGCTTCTAGCACCTGAGATCTTTTCCATTCCAAACATGCCTTTGACTATACTGAGCCTCATTGTCTCTCTTGCTCTTCCTTGGACAGTCAAGTCACACTTACCTTAGGGTTTTCACACTTGTTTTTTCTCTGCATCTTATATTATGATATACCTGAGTAGTTCTCTCCCTTGTCTCCTTCCAGACTTTGCTCCAATGTCTCCAATTCAGTGAAAGATTCCTCAGAAGGTTGCTCACAATTTCGACTCCCATTAGGGTTCTCTAGCTCCTTACTCTGAATGTTTCCCCAGAGCATGTTTCTCCAGAGCATTCATTACCTTTTAACATAACACATATTTTATTTTATTGTCTGACTCCTCCCACTGAAAGATAAGCTCCATGAAGACAGATATTTCTGTTTTTATCCAGCATTTAAAATTTAGCATCTCACATATAATGAACGCCCAATAAATATTCATTGAGTCAGTAACTCAATTTTGAAAAATTGCTGATGTTTCTCAATGCATTAAGGTATAGTTTTATTCATATGATTTTATTGATTGGTATGTAATTCTATGCTTGTAATTTAAAGCTTCATTCATGTTTTCTGAATTCCACTGAGTCTGCAACAAAACAGAATGTATTCACACATAATTTAACATTTCCAGTGAGAGCTCTAAACATTAAAAATAATTTAGGAACATTATAATCAAAGAATATTTATAATGGCTAGTTGTTTAAGTGTTTTATACCTCTCTTAAGTGTTACATGTTTTTTATATATGAATATATATCACCATATATATTGTATAGGTATCAATTTTCTATTATCATATTGAAATTGTCTGTAATATTTAGCATCAGGGAAAAATCCCCTCTTTTTAAAATCTCTCACTAAAATAAAATATGAAATAATTTTTGTCACAAACAGAATAAGATTTTTAAAAATGAAATTAGCTCCCATCAGGAAAAAAGTGGCAGAAAAGTTAAAATATTTATGATGTTTTTACAGCCAGTCACTTCTGCAGCATAAATAAAACAGGTAGCTTTGCTAAAAGCCAAAAAATATCATTTTTGAGTGCCTGAGAGGTAAACATTGGGAATTTTCTCTTGGCTCTGGAAAGAATCCAAAAAATAATAAAACAGTAAAGTGAAGTTTAGTATCATATTGTCTTCTGGCTCAATTATTACTTTGGTTGTTTTATTCTTAATGCTACCTTTTTTTCTGATATGATGAGTCCTGCCTGTGGGATAACTGTATTCATTTGAAGGAAATGGGTATCACTGTGGTGATTTTAGGTAGGTTTCTACCTAAAAAAGACATGGTTTCCATACCATGTCTTTTTCCAAGTGCTGTTAAACTACACCAGATAAACAGCTTATAATGGTGAGCATCTGGTTTTTTTGATGAACTACATGTCAAAAAATCAGGAACCCAAAAGAAATTTAAATACTGAAGAGACAATTCAAATCTTTGGCCTGAAGGTAAAAAGATACATGTACTCAACATATTCTGTTACTCAGTGCAACTTGGAAATAACAAGAAACAACAAAAATGTTAATAATTTATGCTATAATGCTTTGATTTATTTAGGTATTTCAAAGAATAACCAGGTGGCCATTTCTAACCATTTTACATATTCTTAAGGCAATCAATTACCAATACAATATTCCTAAGTCCTTTTTTCTAGGCTTGTTTCCAGTGTGTGAATTTTTACTTATGATGTAATTTTATCATCAAACATGGTACTGTCTATAATTCATTATAAACTAAATGGAGGCTGTCCTATTCTTGGACCCTGAAGATAATTACAATGTGTATCATATACTTTGCTTTTGAAAACCTTTGCCATATAAAATTGTCACCCGACTGACCGGCAGGCACATTGTTGAAACACGGAATTCTTATACTTGGTGTCATTGGAAGGAGTAAAGTTAAAACAAAGAAGTTTCTTGATATCTTAGCTCATATATTTAATAAGTCCTGTGATTACTTACATGTTTTAAGAATTATTTTTTCATATAGCCTATTTTTGCTTCTAAATTAAGATGGACAATTAACCATCACAAATTGTCGTGATGGGTTGAAGTTCTATGCTAAAATATGACATGAAGGAAAGGCACAACATAAATCACCTGAGTGCCACACATATTATTCCTTGTTCCTTGTGACATTTAATTTTGAGGGTCAATTTGGCTGGGCCATAGTGCCTGCATATTTGAACAAACCTTGTTCTCGATATTTCTGTGAACATATTTTTTGGGTGAGATGAACATATAAAATTGGTGGATTTTTAAGTAAAGCAGATTACCCTCCACAATGTGAGTGGGCCTGATCTAATCAGTTGAAGTTCTTAAAATAAAAAGTGACCTCCCCTGAGCAAGAAGGAACTCGGCCAGCAGATTACCTTTGAACACAAAATGCAACTCTCCCCTGTGTGTCCAGTCAGTCTGCTGGCCTACTGTGCAGATATTAAACTTACTAAGCCTCTACAACCATGTGTGCCAACTATTTAAAGTAAAGAGAGTAAAGAGAGGGAAGGAGGGGTGAAGAAGATATGTATACACACACGCACACATCCTATTGACTCTGTTTCTCTGGATCATGCTAATATATTCCCATTATATAAACAACAGTCATAACTTTTCATGAATATCAGAGTCAAAGACCAAAACTAGGGTATTTCTGTCTATTATAGTCTACCAACACAAACAGCCCAAAGTGACCAAGCAGTAGATTTTTTTGTTAAGAAAATTTCTTTATAGCTTTGGGTTTATAGGGACGCTTAATTCTGTTACCTGCATGAAGAGTAAGGTCCTCTAGGATTGCTATAAACACAGGTCCTACAGTGGCTACTTCTAGCCCCTTGGTTTATAGATCCATGTATTCTATTTATTTGACAGAACACCATATAATAGTCATTGATTTAATGAGTATACAGCATCATGAAGTACAATGCTTCATCTTTGTAGGGTGTGATTTCCAACTTCAAACCTCATCTGCATCATTAAGATGTCATTCCACCATTCTCTTCCACTAGCATTTTTTGGGGGTGTAGTGTGAAATAGGACCAGTGAATTACATGTTCATATATCTACTGGTGGACTTTCTGATTTATAAAGTGTGCCCCTTGATTCTAAGAGATATTATGAGGACTCCCATGTTGGTCAATCAAACACTGTGACCTTTTAGTGTTTCTGTTCAAGGTCTTTCAGACACAAAATTCATACACACCTGATTATGTGTTCATCTGGTCAAGATGAATCACTGTCCTGTTCACAGTGAAAGTGTGAAAGGAATCTGCAATAATTAGTTTGCTACCAATAGGCTGATTAGTCTCCAAAAGAAATCAAGAGCTCAACATCCTCCTCTTTTGCTGATGAGTCAGACATTAACCAGCAGAAGTAGCTAGGTCATCTTTAGTGAATGGGAGCCTGCATTATTAGGCTCACATATAGAAGCTATCTCTGACACCATGGCTACTCTGTCAAACATTCTATTTTGACAATATGTGGGGCAAAAACTGATTAACACCAACTTCCTGAGCCATCTAAAGACACAAATTATTTAGACCCTCTTCTGCAATAGTGGGCATTAACATTTAATACAAAGATTTATACTTATTATACATATTCCAAATGTGTATTCACAGGACTCCTTTCCTTGATCTTCCAGGCCATTAACTAACAAGCCATCGTCCACTGTCCATAAGTGCACGCACATCCTTAGGTCAGACAAATTCTCACTTCATAAGATGTAGATGATGGGCATCCAATACCAGAGGGAGGAATTTCCTTCGCTACTGTGTTTTGACCCATTCCTGAGTGTAGCTGTAGTGTATCAGGAGTTCACATTCAGCTTGCATCCCTATATGGAGCCAGTTCATCTGTGAATCCAGCTTTATTTTCTCCTCCTTTGGCAGCTTGCCATAAAGACCCCCATGATGCAATGGATGGGTGCTGAAGGGAAGGTATCTGTGCAAACATGGTAAAGATGGTAAAGGAATCTTTTCATTCCCTTTACTTGTATTTTCTGGACCTGTTCAAGCCATTTCAGTATCAGAGGTAAACTTCTTCTAGACCTGTCCATCTTTGTCAGTGTGTGGGTCTGACAGCATCAGCTCATGATGGGCAGTTCTGGATGCATGGTTAATTGATGGACTATAGTTAGACACTTTACCTCTATCAAAACCTAGTATTATGCTAGAAGGTGATATTTTAATGATACCAGTGCTGATAGCATGGTCTTGATCCAGACCACTAGGGACCTGTGCTGTGAATCTTCTACAGAGACTTCTAACTCAGATACCTCTAATTGAACAGGCGGGCTCAATTATATGGGTCATGTGTCAGGGATGCTTAAACTACAGCCTTGACTGGCTTTCTAGACTTTTCTTTTTGGTACCATTCAAAATGATATCCTTCCATGTCACATGACAAATGCATTAGAGCTATACTCTGAAGCATGAGATATATATGTTGCTTCCCATACATGAAGAGTTCTACTCAAACACTGGATCTACTTATTACTGGATCTACTTCCTACCTATTAATGGTAGGAAGCAAGGTGAATAACTTATGTTTTACTTTGTATGTATAACCCAGCTTGCCCCAAACCACTGGATTCTTAATATCTCTTAATATCAAGATTCCTCATAATATCTCTTAGAATCAAGGGGCGCACTTTATAAATCAGAAAGTCCACCAGTAGATACATGAACATGTAATTCACTGGTCCTATTTCACACTACATCCCCAAAAAATGTTAATGGAAGAGAATGGTGGAATGACATCTTAATGACGCAGATGAGGTTTGAGGTTGGAAATCACACCCTACAAAGATGAAGCATTGCACTTCATACTGTACCCATGTATAGGCTCTGAATATTGTAGGTCTTATCTCACACCTGCTAGAGCATATTTATCTTACTAAGGATTCCAAAATATTTCCCATATATCAGTCACTAAATATGATTAATATAATTTCATCATTCTAGAGGGAAAATATGATGTTGTGTGGAATATCCAGATGGCTCAGTGAACTTTGGGATATATTATGACAGAGTACAAGAAAATTAACAAAGATTTGTGGCATAATTGTAAATAAATATAGTCCTATGTGAGTGTAAACTGCTCATTCATTTTTTAGATATATATGGAAGGTGATATATTCATAAGATTAGTAGCTACTTATCACCTATACTAGTTAGCATTAAGATTCTCTAGTAAAGAGGTCATATTAGGTACAATAGCTGCAATCTGGGTTACCACTTGGATGCATTTGCAGCAGATCATTGTCATTTTCCACAGACTACACTAGAGAATCAAATTGAGATATAATAGAGAACACTATCTTGGTATCCTTTAAAGCTTTTGAGGGTGACAGTGATATCTACACTAGAATGTAATGCTTTGCATTACTATTATGTCTGGGCATGACAGTTTTAGGGACTTCTTATTGGCCTTTCTTACCACAACAATTCTTAATTGCAGGTCAATTGATATAAGGGCTCTGCTGACTGCTAAGTATGTCCATTCTTTTTTTACATTTGAGAAACAAGGAAATGGCCAAGGCTGGTTCCATGAACCAAGAGGACCTACCAAGAAATGGATCAAAGTCAAATATCCATTGATTTTCGTAGCTCAGTATATCCTTAATTGCTACTTTAAATCTCTGTGTATCATCGCCGGTTCAGGTTCTGGATCCAATTTCTCTCGAAAGAACTCTATATTAACCTTTCCCCACTGTACGATGACTTGAACAAATCACTGTAAGTCACTTTAGAATAGAGGAAATCATTACTCTATGAACTTTCTCTTATGTGGCAGGATCCTTTCACACAGGAACATGTTTTTAGTAAATGGGTTTCAAATCTGAGAACTGGTTCATGAATTTCCATTTGTTTTATCAGACAATATACCCCTAGATGTATATATATTTGTATGCATGTATCTATCTATTTCTGTATCTCTGTATCTACCATCTATTTATTTTTTGATTGCTCATATATTTTCCCCTGATTTCCAATATTCAATTAACAAGCTACATAGAATCGCATGAATCAGGCCCCCAGCAACCATTCTAACTTTGTTGCCTGTTATATTCATCCTGCTTTTAATTCTTAATTAAACACTGCCACCAGGTCCCTGCTATTCTGGGATCCTATAGTTCCCATTGCTAATAGGTATCCCTGCTCTATAAAATAATCACTGGTCGTCAGTCCCTGCCTATAGAGGAAACCACTATTGAGCTTCTCAATAATGCTGGTGACCTCTCATGAATGCATTCCTTATTTGTTTGGTAAATGGAGTGACTTCCAGACTGCCTAAAGAACATACTCAGATGATATTCTTTCTTATAGAGTAGAACGTTCCAGCATGCCAAATTTGCTAAGACTTTTAATGTCAGCTTTGTATATCTACTTCATGTAATGTGGGTCATCACTTTTCTTAATCTTCCAGAGCTATCCAAACTGTCTCCAATATTCATCTTCTGAAAGTTCATGCCGGGAAGTTGAATCCCATAGTAATGGAGTATACTCACTCCCCTTACTATGTTTTATATTTTGGCTCTTTTGATTCAAGAAAGACCCTCACAATCCACTCCCAGCATAGTTTACTTGGTCCTGGAAGTACATGCTATTCAAGTTGTGAAATATTCTTGCTGTCTAATCTCTCTTTTCTTTTAATGGATGCATGTTTTCTCAATCAAGTTATACTAAGAGATTATCTTAATCATTGGTCCAGAGGCCAGGAAAAGAGGTAGGAGAAGATCCTGAAAAGTAAAGCATTGTTTTGTATGGAACTTGCTTCATTTGTGGCCTCTGAACAATCTTCAAGCAAGAGGAGTTCTTCAACTTGAGGAAGTGGTCAATTCTGCAGGCCTGAAAAGTTGGGGGACTCTGCAGGCTCCCATGCACATCTACATGGATGCCCATCAAATTCTTAGAGTTCCACACCTTCCCTATCATTGTCAGATTTGGGGCATAGGAAAATTGCCCAGTCTGAGAACACAGCCTTCTTTGAGTTTCTACTACTCTTCAAGTAAGTCCTGTGCCTGCTCTTCATTTCTGTCTGCCACTGGGTGCAAGAGAGAAATATTTCCTTGAAATGTGTCAGTGAAGCTCTGTTGCTCTCACACTTTGTTTTAAAATTTCTGAGCCTGTCATTTTTCTCACTTCAGTAAATCAATGGCGTTCAGCAACATGCATTTAATATCTCTGTCTTTTTGGTTACTATGATCCCCATAATTTTCAAATAGCATAGACATTGGACCACCAAGTGCGTACCCTCTCACCCATTCCTATTCACCACAGGTTACTGTCTTCACAAACTCCCTACAACATCCTTCCAGGGATTATTAACATTCCATCTTCCCATCAATAATGGGTTCCCATTGCCTTTTAGCCATTGCATAAATTCACTTCTGAAATCCTAAACTTAGAGTTTGCATCCCAAGACTCCTCCTGTTACTGCTGTTACCAATTAAGTTAGAGTGAATATTTTAAATTGAGACGAGGTGAGAAAACAGAGGAAATCAAATAGTTTTTAAAACTTTCAGTCTCAGACTGCTTGACATTCTTAATATAATATTATTAAAACCCTAAAGAGATTTTGTTTGTGTATGCTATTTCTAAAAATATTTACCATATTAAAAAATAACTGAGAAAAATGTATATAATTATTTATTGATTAAAAAGCAGCAATAATAAATCTACTACATATTAATATTATTAATAACTTTTATGAAAGTATGTTTTATGAAATAGAAGATTTTTCTTGAGAAGTGAGCATTATTTCACATTTTTACAAATATCTATAATGTTTGGCTTAATAGAAGAAGCTAGATTTTAATATATGCATTGCACTCAATCTATTGTGATAGATCAATTTTTTTAAGTATAGGGAAAAAAATCCAACCTTACAAAGATAGTTTGTAGTGTAGGGTAGAATATTTTAATAACCTTCCTTCATAGGCATCAAAACTTGATGAGTGGCAATTTTTAAAATGTTATTTTTGACTTGGAATCTGAAATCATATCAATGATCCATTGCATTAAAATCCGTTGGTTTATCTTGGATCGATTTTTTGCCCATGATAATTTTGTAACATCGCACACTGGTAATCTGGAAAGTATTGGCTCACTTTGGAATCATTATGCAGATCATTATGTAGAATTTCCAAATATAGACACATTTTAATAAAGAATATAAAAAATCATATTATAGCCTTTATGGATTGAAAAAGATAAAGTTCATGGTAGAAGATACAAGTTTTTCAAAATTCCAATTTTCCTAAAGTTTTAATTTTATCATTAACAATAAACTGTCAGTTGCTGTAATTTGTGATCTGTCACTTCATTTATTTTTGAAAACTAAATTGCAAATACTCAAGTTGGAATAGCCATATTGTATAATATCAGTTATACTTTTAAGTATGATATTCCGTGAATAATTCTGCTAGTTCACAACTCAATTTGTCACACTAGCTTTTTCTTGAGGCAGCCATCTCACTTAGGTATGTAGCAAAAGTGCTTTTGGTTTACCTCCTATTTGTTATACAGAATATCAAAAATATATGTACTTAGGGTTTAGATTTTATGCATTAATAGTTATGACTGCTCCATAAAGGACATCCTTAAGTGAAATTGATATTTTTTTTCACTATGTGTGCATGGTGATGAAGAATAAAATTGCTGTTTGTACAATTTGGTTCTACTGCCTTCCTTCATGCTAAAATGCCAGCAGTTTTAACCTATCTTTGCTTTTGTACCATCAGTGCAAATGTCTATATAACAGAAATATATTTTTTAAAAATCCTAGTATTACTATAAAAATGTTTTTGAACTTTTATACCCTGAAACATTCTCAATGATCCTGGAAGTTAGCAGAACACAATTTGAGAACAGTTGAGGTGGAAACTGAACCAAGAAACTTTCTAAAATCAAGACAGTGTGAAGAACAGAATAAATGACAAAAGGGAACTCCGAAGAAAGCATCAGTGAAATTGAAGAAAAATTAAGAGAATGCTTACTCAGGAAATCATGAGAGGAATGTATATTAAAGGAGAAGGGAATCCAACAAGGAGACAAGGGGAAGATGGATGATTGATGATGAGATTTTGTCACAGGATGGTCATTTGTGATCTTGACAAGGACAGTTTTGGTGTGGTAGGCACGAAATCCTGCTTAGTGTGGGTCTAAGAGAGAATTGGTAGGGAAGAATATGAGAATAAATATAGATAATCCAATGAGGATCTCTGTTAGAAAGAGAACAATAAAATAGAGCTTCCGCTATTGGGGGAAAGGTTAACAAGGCCAAACTTTTCTTTTTTTTGGTTCTGTTGCTGTGACAGTCATTGTTGTTTTAGATGGGAATATTAACATCGTGGCTGTTCTGCAATAGGAAATCAAAAACTGTGATAGAGAAGAGGAAATTTTTGCAGGAGAGGGTATTTTTAATGTAGCCATCTAATTTTTTAAAATACTTCTCTACATCAGCTAAGGAGATGCAAATAATAATGACACACTGAGTGTAGAATGATAGACATATAAAATATGGTATGGATTTTATTTTCTAAATTCTTTAACTGAAGGAAGCATAAACTGTTATAGGAGCAGGAAGGTTTAACTCTCCCCATGGTGAGACATTCTAGAAAGAGTCTGAGAGTAAATGATGTCTGTTGTATAACAAGGTAAAATGATGCCATTATATGTTCCAGAATCATGGTTTTCATGGAAAGATTTTAAGAAATTGCAGACTGATGTAATCATTTGTTATCTCTGTTTATTTTAAAATGAGAATACGGAAATGGAAATGGAGAAATGTTGTTCTGGTTTTTGTTTTATGGGGGTGGGGTCATAAATCAGAAGCAATGATCACAGATGGGATGTCACTGCAGTAACTCTGATGCCAGCTGATGGTACCTGAACTGAACTATGGCATCTGCTGGAGGAGAGGATCCAGCTCTCCTGTGTCCCCATTGGCTACAACCAAGAAAATGCTCTGTCAACCTGTTTACTTCATCAGCATATTATACAGAACAAAATAAACTGCGTTTGTATTGTAAACATAGGCTTAATGTTACCCTAATTTTAGATCTCATGATCTCTTACTTGACTTGTATTTTTCTTTCCTCTTTATTCTGTCTTTTAGTTAATTCTTCACTCTACTCCTCTAGTTAAATATATCATTTCTTATATTCTTGGTGGGGGGGATAGAGAGCAAATATGTTTGAGTGATTTTTCTGCTTTCTTAAATTGGAACTTATATGTGGGTGAGGGGTGAGGAGCTTGATGGGTGTGAAATGGTGATTGAAAACTAAAAAATGACTTCATACAAAGCTTATTTTTAGAGAATTGGGAGGATGCACAAATATGTTTGTCTTACACGTCCTCTTAATTAGAGGCACAAATTTAAATGTTCAAATACCATTTCAAAATATTTCATCATTATTTTTTAAGTCAACTTGCATACATACATTCCTTGGGCTGGTTAGAATATTACAGTGATATTTTTTATCACTGCTCTTTGATTATATTTTATAGTTATCATTTTTTATTATTTGTTAACTAAAACTGCCTTTGTTTCTACACAATATTTGTTTTTATCATTCATCAGTGAGATTAAAAATATATTTATTGAAGATTAAGGTTTAAAGCCTTCATGTTTATTATCTTCAAAATAAAATTTTAATAAGTTCACCTAAGTAGAGAATATAAATAAATATGTTCCTCTTTAGGCAGGAAAGATTGGAAAGCATGTAAAAAGATGACAAGAACTTTCAGGCCTCTCCTGTATGTTTTGTAAAACGATTTCTCAAAGACAGCATCCTTTTTATTATAGTGGCTCTTTGGTTTTATTTACAGGTCATTGGCACAGAAATGTAAATTACACAGCAAGTATAGAAGTATGAACTCGTAACCAATATGACTTTGCTTAGATGCTTTATGAACTTTTAACTTCTTTGAGATACCTGAAGCAAAATCATGAGTTATTGTTGTCTTTCACTCAAAATTCTAGGTTAGGAAGTGCCTAAGGCATGGAGGAGTGGGGAGTAAGGCATGAATAGCAGGAGATTTGCAGGCCTGTGATGTAGCATGTGTTCCTGGCTGATTCTTTGTTGTCAGCTACAGAAAATGGGATGGATCTGTTATGCATCATGCTGATGCTCTCCAGAGACACTGACAGAGGTGAGGAAATAAATGGCTTGAGGTGGGCACATTAAAGTGACTCTCATGTTGGTGTAACCATTTTATGGTTTCAGCTGAGAACTATCTATATCCAGTTAATAATCTCATCTTATCTTGAGTTTCCTGCATTGTTGAACTAAACATAAAAAGCCTTTTGAAACAAACCTGTGCATAAGGTTTTGACTGTGCCTTTTATGTGAGAGCTCTAGAGCTCACTCTGCTAGGTTGGGAATTCATTAGGTAAATTGACACAGCAATTTGTTGTGTTTCTGTTGAAAAAGAAAACACTAGAATGAAAATTTTGTGAAATACTGATGCCTTTTTTTCTTTGAAAGTTTTTCAATTAAATCTGTGAAATGCCATAAATTAAAGGTGATATTTTGATTTAAACATTGAATTCATTGCTTTTTGGGTTTACTTGCAGGTGATTATAAGTTTTCTACAAATTTTAAATCAAAAGAGCTTTCTTATTAAATAATAGAAGGATAAATATCATTGAAAGTATATCAAAAAGGCTCCGGCCACACTTCCAAGAATGATTTCTACCTATCAAATAAAACCATCTTTGCCAAAATCACGGGCTCCACTATAGGAAAAAAAAAATATCACCACTACCATCAACAAGAAAATCACATTCACAATTAGAAAGCGGAGATGCCGTAAGTGCATTGTCTCTGTCATGATCTGGATGAGCACACAAGGTATACCTCGCGTCTCACCTTCTTGTTTCCTGATCTCACTTCTGTGTTTATTTCATGTGAGCAACTATGAGCAATCAAATCTAAATGGTATCCAAAGAACCAAGTTTTTGTTTTATTAATCTTCTGTATAAACAGACTTAAACTTATGGCATGAAACTATAAGAATTCCAAAAGAAAATGTTGGAAAAACTCTTAGAGACATTGGCCTAGGGAAAGAATTTATGAAGACTATCCCAAAGGCAGTCACAGCAACAGCAAAAATAAATATGGGACCTGATCAAATTAAAAAGCTTCTGCACAGCCAAGGAAAATATCATGACAGCAAATAAAAAACCTACAGAATGGGAGAAAATATTTGTATGCTACACAGCTGATAAAGGGCTGATAACTAGAATCTACATAGAATTCAGGAAAATCAACACAAAAAAATCAAACAACCCCATTAAAAAGTGGGCAAAAGATATGAATAGAAACTTTTGAAAAGAAGGCAGACTAATGGCCAAAAAACATGAAAAAAATGTTCAACATCTCTAATCACCGGAGAAATGAAAATAAAAACCACAAAGAGTTATCATTTAACTCCAGTGAGAATGGCTATTATCAAAAAGACCCAAAGCAATAAATTTTGGAGTGGATGCACAGAGATGCGATCACTCATACACTGCTCTGGGAGCTACAAACTAATACATCTATGGAAAGTAATATGGAGATATCTCAAAGAGCTACAAGTAGAACTACAATTTGATCCAACAATCCCATTACTGGGCACCTACCTAAAGGAAAAAGACACCTACACTAGAATGTTTATAGCAGCACAATTCACCATTGTGAAGATGTGTAAATAACCCTAGTGCCCATCAATACATGAGTGGAATAATAAAATGTGGTATATGTATACCATGGAGTTCTACTCAGCCACAAAAAAAAAAAAAAAAAAAAAAAGAACTAGCACCTCCTATGTTATCCTGGATAGAGCTTGAGCCCATTCTAGTAAGGGAAGTGTCACAGAATGGAAAAAGCACCACCTGTACTCACCATCAAATTGTTACTAATTGATCAATACTTTTGTGCACAGATGGTAGTAATAATTATTAGGTGTTGGGCAGGTGGGGGTATAGGGGATGGGTATATAGACACCTAATGGGTGTGGTGTACCCTGTCTGAGGGATGGACAAGCTTATAGCTCTGACTCAGGTGGGTCAAAGTCAATATATGCATCTTAAACATTTGCACCCCCATAATATTCTGAAAGGGAAACAAAAAAATCTAAATGGTATCCAGAAACATAGCAGCGAAGGCATCTGAGAAGCAGAGCTTTAAATTTTTTAACCACTCCAATGTGTAGATGCATACTAGAAAAAAATTCAAACAGATCTTGAGAATCAATACACATTACATAATATTTATCACATCTTGAAACATTCTTCTATTGATAAGGGAAACTCCCATCTGTTACTTGGCACAACAGACACCTGAGACACCCACCACTCACAGAAGTCCCACATCAGCATAATATCAACCTGTTACCTGGCCCATCAACTAGTCTATTGCCAGGCATCAGCATAACACTAAATCTATTGCCTGGTGCATCAACTACCCTATTACTTGGTGCATCAGCATAACACTGAGGCTATTGCCTGACACATCAACTAATTTACACCTCAGTCCCCCCTCCTCCCCGACTTAATAAAAGTGGGAAAAATTGAGTAAATAGTGCTCAGAATTTGTTGGCGAGGCCCCTCTGAGCCTGCCGGGGAGAATAAACTTTGATTCTCCAACTCTCCATGTGCCAATGGTTTGTCCTCGGGACCATCCGCTGTAACACTTGCTGTAACATTTTGGTTCCCTGACGAGGAAAACCCACTGCACTGGTCCCTTGAAGTCACCGGTTCAGGGCCAGGAACAGCTACCAGCGACAGAAGTGAACTGGTGCCAACTGAAGAATATTTTCGCTCCTCCAGAGCTTCTGCCAGCCTCAGGGTCCCGAACTTGCCCAAAAATGCTGGAGGGAAGGACAAGTCAAATCAGTCTGGAGGCATCGGACCAGGCAAGGTCCCAGGACCCATCCGAGTCAGGCCTCTCAGACGACGGAAGAGGAGCTTGATCATCTTTTGAGGGCAGGGAATCCCCAGGGCTGGAATGTGTCACCTCTGCCTGTATGAGTAAAGAGTGACTGTGGTTTCATGGCTACGGAACCTGAGTGGGTCCTCACTTGAAGTTCTACAGTGACATCCTATGGCATAACGATGATTCACTCCCCTAAAGGGAGTGACCAGGCCCGGAGTTTATATGGGTACACCTTTGCCAAGACTTGGCTAAGTTCCCATGAGGGATGCAGCCAGGCAGACTCCTGAGAGAAACCCCCCTTTGTATGTTAAGTTGCGACACCGTTCAAGGGTCTAGAATGGATAACATAAAATCTAAGCCTACAATCCTTAAATGCACGTTAAAGAACTTTAAGAAGGGTTTCACGGGAGATTACAGCATCACACTGAGTCCCAGTAGACATAGGGCCCCCTTTGAACATGAATGGTCCACTGATTCAGGGTTGACTGGCCAGCAACAGGAACTTTAGACCTCCCCACAGTTTGGAGAATCGTGACCAGGACTCCCAGCCACCCTGATCAATTCCCTTACATAGATTCACCACTAGAGATTGCTCAGACCATGCCCCCTGGGGGCCAATTCTGTGCTAATAAGGGACAGAGCAAGATTTTTGTGGCCCAAAGGACCAGAGACTCCAAACTGTCCAAACCCATCTATCAGGAAGCTCCTGAAGAGGATCCACTACCATTGCCCTACAACCCTACCGTGACATCTCCCGAGGTATCCCTGAATCCACCAGACATCCCACCACTGTCAGTTTCCCCACTGCCAGTTCCAGACCAACTGGGTGCTGACACTCCCATCACCCACCGGCTATGGTCAGCTCAGGCCCCAACTTCAGCCCTCCACATGCCCCTGCGTGAGGGGTGAGGTCCAATACATGTTACAGCTGATGGGTCCGTTCAGCCAGGTCAGCCAGTCCTGTACTACCAGCCCTTCTCCACCACTGACCTTCTACACTGGAAGCACTACACCCCGACATACTCCGAAAAACCTCAGGCCCTCGTTGACTTCCTAGAATCCATCTTCCAGACACACCATCCCACTTGGAAAGACTGCCACCTACTCCTTTTGACCCTTTTTAACACAGAAGAATAATGTCAGATTGTACCTGGGACCTAGAGGTGGCTCCGGGACCAGGCTCTAGCAGGGACCTTGGATGTGGAGCAGTGGGCACAGAGAGCAGCACCTGAGACCAACCCAGATCGGGATTTCAACTCCCAGAGTGGATAAGAGGCACTCAGAAGGTACTGGGAAGCTCTCCCCTACGGGGTCCATGAGGGAGCCAGAAAACCAACCAACATGAAAAAAGTCGTTCTAATCACCCTGAAGCCTGACCAGTGTGCCTGTTGTAAGGAGTTTGGTCACTGGAAGCATGAATGCCCCAAAAGAAACCACCCACCATAGAACAGGAACCTGCCCAGGGGCTTCCAGCAGGGGCCAGAGACTCAGGACCTCATCTGTCTCACTGGGGTCAACTCAGAATAGGACTGACTGGATTCCCTCACTCTTGGCCCCCAGGAGCCTATGGTAATAATGGAAGTGGGGGGCCAACCAATAACGTTCATGGTGGACACTGGGGCAGAACACTCAGTGGCAACAACCCCGGTGGCTCCACTTACAAAGTGGGAAACCACCATCGTGGGAGCCACAGGAACTCGAGTAGCTCAACCCTTCTGCCAATCCCAAATATGCCAGATGGGGGGCCACCAGATAAGACATGAATTCCTATACATGCCGGACTGCACCCTTCCCCTCCTAGATTGAGATCTCCTGGGCAAACTGGATGCCCAGGTCATCTTCGACCTGAGAGGGACTGTGAGCCTCAGGCTCTGTGCCCCAGAGACTCTCATAATGGCAGCCACCCTCCTGCCAGTCAAAAAGCCCAACGGAGGTGGATACCAGCCCATCCAAAACCTGCAACTGATTAATGAGGCCACAGTGACTCTCCATCCAGTGGTACCATACACCCTTCTGGGCCCCATTCCTCCTCATGCTGCCTGGTTCGCCTGTCTGGCCTCGAAGGGTGCTTTCTTCTGCCTGCAGACTCACTCCAAAGAACCAGCCCCTGTTCACTTTCGAGTGGAAGGATCCTCAGACTAGAAGGAGAACCCAGCTGACCTGGATGTGGCTACCATAGGGATTTAAAAATTCACCAACTCTATTTGGGGAGGCTCCAGCCA
>CAUYMX010022982.1:0-34041 GCA_963573855.1 Lepilemur septentrionalis | reverse complement strand
CGGGCTAGAGTGCCATGGCGTCAGCCTAGCTCACAGCAACCTCAAACTCCTGAGCTCAAGTGATCCTTCTGCCTCAGCCTCCCGAGTAGCTGGGACTACAGGCATGCGCCACCATGCCCGGCTAATTTTTTCTATATATTTCTAGTTGGCCAATTAATTTATTTCTATTTTTAGTAGAGACGGGGTCTCGCTCTTGCTCAGGCTGGTTTCGAACTCCTGACCTTGAGCAATCCACCTGCCTCGGCCTCCCAGAGTGCTAGGATTACAGGTGTGAGCCACCACGCCTGGCCTAGAATAGTTTTAGATTTAAAAAAAATTCACTACAAGCTCCCTTTTCATATTATTTTTCAATCAGTTGACACTTTGGAATGAAATGATCACCTATTGAAAAAGGTAAACTAACCTTTAGGAAAGACAAACTCAGTGAAAACCATAGCTTGCATATCAACGAATTAAGATAGGTAACATTACTCTTCATTTAAAACTATTTTGAAATGTGACTAATAAAACTTTCACATATGATTTTTTAACTGGCTTTGAAGCTGGTTATTTCAATGAGGGCCATTTAATAACCATGAGTTAAGTCCTTTCATAGTAAATTTTATTACATTGTTTCACAGCAAAAGAGTGAAGAAGTGAGTAAAAGTAAAATTTCAAGATCTGCTAAAACTGTTAAGGGAATTTCGGTCTTTATATTCAAGCATTTGGAAAGTATATTCCCACATTTGTAAACAATTATATTTGAGGCTTCTGGTTTCTAGTCTGACACACAAGGGCTTTGTGAATCATCCCCCTGTCCTAACAAGTAAAATCCTGGACAAACTGAAAAATGAACAATTATTTAGATTCATCAGAGAAGGAGGAGTCAGTCACAGTCAAACCACTGCCCCCAAATTGGAGAGACAGATGGAGAGATATGGCAAATCACAACTTGTCAGAGCAGAAACCCACTACTAATACTGGGTAAGAAAAGCTAAATTGTAATTGATAAATTTTTGGAAGCTGAGTATGGACAAATCTGAAAGCCAAAGAATCCAGGACAAGGGAGTCCAGGCACAGAGGACTCCAATACTTGTGTGAGTTTTACCTCTAGATCCTCCACCTAGTTCTCACAGTGATGATGACAAAAATAAAAAATCCCTCTGCCGTCCAGCAGGAGCAGGGGAAAAGTAATCTTTCAAATTACAACAAAGAATTTTGCTCTTCTTAACAAGGTCTTCCCCCAAGATAAACTCTTTTACCAGAGCCTAACCTATTAGGTTTTTATCAGAGTCTAACTGACCTGGGAGAAGTGCGGATCAAGACAATGGTAAGATGCTACTGCACACCTATTGAAATGGTCAGGACCCAGAACACTGAGGGCACCATCTGCTGGTGAGAATGTGGAATGGCAGGAACTTTCATTCATTGCAGGGGGCAGAGCAGGGTGGTGTAGAAACTTTGGAGGAGAGTTCGGCAGTTTCTTCTAAAACTAAACATGTGTTTGCCATGTGATCCAGTGGCTGCACTGTTTGGTATTTACCCAAATAGGTTGAAGACTTGTGTCTGCACAAACCCTGCACACAAGTTTTTGTAGCAACTTTGCTCATGATTGACAAGAGTTAGTTAGCATGTCCTTCAGTGAGGTAAATGGATGGGTAGATTGTGGTGCATCCAGACAATGAAATATTGTTCAGTGCTAGGGAGAGATGGACTATCGAGGCATGAAAAGAGGTGGAGGAACCTTGACTACATATTGCTGGGTGGAGGAGGCCAGTCTAACTGGGCTGTGTATTGTGTAATTCCAACTATGTGACATTCTGGAAGGAGCAGGACTATGGAGACAGTGAAGGGATCCCTGGCTGCTGGGGATAGGAGTGAGGGTTGGAGGGAGAAATAAATAGATCAAGCACACAGAGGTCTGGAGACAGTGAAGCTATGCTATATGATACTGTAATGGTGAACAGATGCATGCCATTATATGCTGTGACTTGGAGAATGTACAACACTGAGAGTGAAAACCCTAGTGTGAACTGGTGGAGTTTGGGTGATAATGACACATCAATGTAGGTTCATCAATTATAACAAATATATCAATCTGCTTTGGGATTTTAATTGTGGGGCAGGCTGAAGATGGGGGGAAGGATGTATGGAAAGTCTCTGTGCCTTCTGCTCAATTTTCCTCTGAACCTAAAACCACTCTTTAAAAAAAGCCTATTATTTAAAATTATCATATTTGAATGTATATGACTTTCTAAAACTTCCAGTATTCTGTAGAATAAAGTAGAAAATACTTTACCTAAAGAATATATATTGCCATATATTTTAAAAATTGTTTAAGGTTATTAAGATCATGTTTACAAATAATAAACATAAAAGTTAATAATTACAAAATGTTTTGCCTTGTAAACATCTTGTTTGGTAGAAAAAATAAATTTCAAAATTATTAGCTTCTAATATTATTTTATATTCATGCCATTGAAATTTTAACTTTCTAAATCTATTGCCAATATTCAGAAATTACTCTAGACAAGTATATGCTTTCTGAAATACTTGAACAAAAGTTTCTTAAAGGATTTGATTTTCAGCCATGCTACAAGACAAAATCTCTGACTTTTAAAATGGAATATTAGAAGACTTTGATCCTCAAAGAATAGAATTTAATCAGATTGAAGTAAGATAGCTGTGATGGACAGTTATTTATTTAAGAGCACAATATGACTTTTCAGTTTTGATAAGCAAAGTGCCCTCTTTTAATATTAAAGTTGACAACTGAAGTGAACTTATTTTTAAGTTCAGAAGGTAAGATAAGGCATGTCTATAAAACCCTAGGAAAGTTTTTATGTTTCACCCTGGAAATAAACAGTTAGACCACTGGGTTACCAATAAGACTCTACCATAGAATCATTTTCAGAGAATTTTAAAACCACCACCCAAAGCCTACCAACCAGCCCCATTCCTTTATTTGTTTCTCTGTGACTCACACGATACCTGGCTCACACATTGTATTCAACAATATTGTTAATAAAAACAAAAAGGTATGAGAGGAACTATAGGATATGCCATTTCATGGAAATATACTTTTGTCACTAGAGGAAATAAGTTCTTTTTTTCCTCTCTCGTTAAAAGGTGTTTCAGGAGTCGTAACAAGATTCAAAGATTGTAAATAAAACTACTGAGTAATTGCTCTCAACCAAACAACCAATTTGCAGGTCTTAGAAATCAGATACTGTGATTCCATAGACTAGCTCTTACCTACCACATCAAATTGCCTCCTAATATAATCAAGGCCTTCAAAGCAGATGAAATGGCTTTAACATTGATTGATTGATCACTTTAGGATTTAAGATCAGATTGATCACTGATATTAAGATTGGTAAACAAATGCACACACGCATTATTTGCCTAAGGTCATCAAGTTATCAAGGAAGCCATAATTAGGATAAAAAAGTTGGTCTGAAAGCTACTACAAATATTAGGTATATCATCTTATGAATTGAAAATTAAAAACAATGTGGAGAAATGATGAAATTATATACTTTTTGAATGCTTTATTTTGACTATCACTGAAGACTCTGCTATTCATAAGATTTCTGTATCTTAGTAATATTATGCTGACAGATTTCTCACCAAAGAAGCAATTGGTGACAATTTTTATTTTCCAGATATAGCTACAGTAAAAAAGGTAGTGAAAATGGAGTGACAATTTGCAACATTTCCCTTCCATCTCTCCAAAAAAGGATGTATGGAAAGACATTTATAAACTTGAGATGAAAGACATTGTGGCTATAGCAGAGGGAAGCCCTCAGTGGAAGCAGAGGTGCACAATTTGTCTTCAAGTACATTCTGTGTGTGGGGTGGAGCATTTACAGATGATGAGTAATGAAAACCACTTTTTGTAAATGCTGTGCTTTAAACTCACTCTGGATAATTGAAGAAATATTGGTAGATTAAAAATGAGACTCCAAACCAAAAAGAGTGTCATATTCAGTATGTATACATGAGACTGTGTTCAGGTAGGGTTGGTTCTAGGCATGAGAGGGAAAATGTCTTTAGGCTTTTCAATCTTGAAAAGCACCATATCCTCTTAGTAAAGTACATTCAAGACTGATTCTTCCAATTAGACTTTCCAGTTAGACTTTTTCCTCTGAAGCTTATCTACCTGGTAGATTGGATAAATTCAAAAGCCAGAGCTCTTTCCATCTGCAGATCTGTGAGAACTGTACAAAACATGATGATAGAAATCTAATCATGTTCTGTTATGTGATGTGAGTCATTTATTTTTTATAGGCATGCTTCTCTATCACCAGTAAAATACAGATGGTGGCTTGAATAAGCTCTAAGATCTCTCACTGTATTAAACTCTTTATGATATCTAGAGGATATCAAGTACTTATACTCAACTCTCATCTACACTAACCCTAAATCTTCACTTTATAATCATTTCCCTTAGCTTCATACCATATATTACATTTCTATCCAAACTGGTATCAAATATCAATTTTGATTGTTCTATGCCCATGTAATACCAGTGTCAAATATTTTGAGTATAATCATTAAAGGAAGAAATATAGGTAGAAATACAAGTGAAAAGATAATTTTGCATGTATGTGTTTAAAATGCAAAGGTCATCACTGAAGTAACTGAAACAGGTTGAATTAGATACTCAAGAGGAAGAGAAAAAAGAAATGAAGCAAAGAAAACAGTCCATCAGAAGACAAGAACAGTGGAGAGATCGACAGGAAAACAATTCTTTTAATTTTTAGAAGGTGGCATGAATAATCTCATACATACAGTTATCATAATTATTGTGAGGATATTACATTAATCCTGAGAGAAAGAGATAGATTATTCAAAATAGAAGCCTGTGCAGATAGAGGAACAATGACTTTCTAAATCAGGCTCAGTTCTAAAGGGCAACAAAGTGTCTATACTAAGAGATCAATAACAAAGCATTATTTTTTCAGAATTATCAAGTAGCCATTGTTGAGAAAAATGTTCTTTACAGAATAATTCTAGTTTACGGATGTGGAATAAATGACAGAATTATAAAACCATAATTTTTAATCTATAAAATAATTAACTAACAGTGCAATAGTAAAAATGGCTCTTTGAAAAGAAAAGCTCTGATTTGTAAGATGTGCTCATTTTTGTGGTATAAATTTACTTCTATCATAGTCAATTTCAAGCTACCAATGGTGAGGTCTTTAAACACAGAGTTGCACAGGAAAAGATGTACACAATTGGTTCTTATAAGCAGATACAAGCAGGCTCTGGAACACTTCTAAAAATAATTGACTTAAGCAAATTTTTATCAAGGCATGAACCCATCAGGAGACAGATTAATGAGGAATTTTAGGATAAAGGCACAAGGATGTCATTGCCTGAAGCCACCGGTCAGTCTCAGCATTACTAAAAATGCTAGCACCAGATAGTGATTACCTTCTGATATTATGCATATGAGGTACATAACAACTCCTTTCTACAGAGTTGTTTTTGTCCAAAAAAAATAAAAATAAAAATAAACTGTATTTAATCAAACATGTAGAACTAACTTGAGGATTACAGGACAGAGAGAAGAGGAATCTGATAAATGGCACTATATGGCGGTAAAGAGATTCAGATCCTGGGACATTCTACAAGTCAATTGGCCTGTGTCTTCAACAAATAAAAAACGTGGATTAAAAAAAAAAAACAACGAAGTTGTGAGCACTAACCACTTAGACACTTAGAGCACAAGAGATGCTAGATAACCTTGGTGTTTATTTTTTTGTTTGTAACGACTTGGTAATAACTTCTATATAATTGTATTGCAGCTTGGAAGTCATTTTCATACCCTTATCTACTAAGCCAAGCGATGGAGAGAAAATTTAGAATACGCCTACCTTTGATTTTACCTGCTTTATAACTGTGTCAGTATATGCTGTCTCGGGGGTGGGGGCAGGCATTATAATGCCCATACTTTAGATTATTTTATCCACTTCTCTAGAGGCCAATTTAGAATGTACCATTTCTGTCTCAAATGATTGAGGTATTGCTGACTTTTCAATTGCTCCCTAACATGAAACACATAATCTCTTCAAACTGTTCTGAAGTGCCTTTGTCAACTGCCAAACTGCTTAGGAGGCTCAAGAGCAGGTTTTAATTAACATACTTTATTGAAGTCTTTCAGAGCAATCAACTTTCCTGTGGTTATTTGACATAGGTCCCTGGTTGTTTCAAATATATTTCTCATCTCAGAGCTCTTTAGTTTGTGAACAGGTTCAGCAACTCAAATTCAGTGATACACAATGCCAAATTATAAATCATTTTTAATTTGTACTACTGGATTTTTCTGTTAAACTGTTTTTTCAAAAGAAGAGATATAAAATAAAGACAGCATGAATGTGGGTTAAAAACAATGTTTGAAATAGTTTCTCTTTTATGAAAGTATTTAGTACCATTAGTTACTGAGATTTCAATTCAATGCATTGCTGTATGGTTTAATGTGAATGACGATGCTCTCTCAGGAGATAAAGGAGAAGGACAATTAAGCTTAACCATATAAGGGAGTCTAATGAAGAAACACTGAAGGTTGTTACAGAAAAATACAGTTAATAATAAACCAGACTTTGTGACAATGGAATGGTGATACTGCAATTGCAAACTCCAGTGGTATTTGATCCATAATTAGGTACTTTTACTGTGCTAGACAAAATTGGAGGAGGGCACTACATAAGAAAGTAGATGAAAAGTCAAGTTAGGGAACTCATTGCTGCTATTGCCTTCTGTGCTCATGTAAAGGCTTGCTTAGTAGTTTGTGGATTAGCCTGGATGGGAAATAAATAGAGCTATGTCTGTGGCCTGGAGGGCAGGTGAATGTGTAGACTAGCAATAGTTCCCATTTAACAATCACTTATTATGAGCCAAACAGTGTTCTGAATGTCTTGCATGCATGATTGCATTTAATCCTCACAGCAATTTTATGCATTAGAATGCATTAATTTCCATATGAATGATAAGGGCATCAAGGCAGAGGGGAATAGGGGATGATAACCCTAGGTAACCTCCATATTAGCACAGGAGTTGAGTTAAACAGTCTCTTGTAGTCTAAAATAATAATTATTAGAATAGTCAGTATTACTGTAAAATCTATTTTTGTATAATCTCAAACCAGCCTAGAATTTAGAACATGTAACATTTTCTTTGTATAGGCTTCAAGAGCTTGCCCAGGAGATGGAGAGTGGGCAGATAAATGAATGTTTTTTCCAGGAGTACACAGCAGGACCACCACCTTCACCCCGCCATCCATTGATTCTAGATTTTTTTTTTTTTTTTTTACAAAATGAGTCTCTAGGAACCAACTGAATAAATATTTCTGGAGGAAAATGTTTGAAGATTGCTAATCTAAGTCACTCAATTGACAGGGATTCTCTTGTTACAGATTAGAATATAAGATGGATCTCAGCAGGAAATAGAAAGCACACTGAGGTGGAATTAAGAGAATTTAATGACAGGTGTGAAAAACTTTGAAGTAACAAACTAGAGATGTTGCAGAGCCCAGGGACTAGCAAAGGCAGGAAGCTTTACCACCACTAAGCCTCTACAGCAAAGGGAAGAGTGTCTGAGGGAGAGATGGGCAGTGGAAGAAGAAATGCTCAACAGAACCTATAGCTATGGAGCAGGCAGCCACTATCAGTACACTATCAGAAAGAACACTGCCAGAAATGAGGAAGGGTGTGGAGAAGAAACACCCTGACTACTCTCTCCACCCACTCTTCAGTCTAGTGCTGCTGTTCTTTTTTGTCTGCATCCGAAAGGCAAGAAAGTCCAGGCTATGCAATCCACAGAGGTCTATTCTTTAGAACCCAGAACAAACAAGACAATAACTGAAAACAGGTAGTGGGGAAGGAAGAAGGTACAAATGGAGATTAAACAATACTCTTCACACATTTTGGAACTCAGCATCCATTCTTGCCCAACAGAGAGGAAATCACAAAGCCTATCTGTCACCAAATCACCACAGGGTGATGCCAACCTAATCATACCCTCCATGTGGCCTAAATGCAACATTACCTATACAAGGTTTAAAAATGGAGGAAAAACAAATCATTTGATATGAAATGTAACTTCTGTAGTCCCTATCTCTTCAGCCAGCTACAAAGTCAAAATCAGTAATCATAATTCCCTTCCTCTCCTAGCTAATTCCATATTTCCTTCACCTTGCCCAGCACCTTAGTTGGTTGGGGTTTTTTATTTGATGGGGCAATCCCAAAATTTATTTCCACAGAATCTATGTCCACATTAACCCTAACCTTATTGAGTTATTCTAGTTTCCCATTGATATTATTATTGGACATGAGAATACAAATAATTCCTTAGGAAACCACCAGGTCCAAGCATAGCCCTACTTCTCTACTCCATGTTGTAGTAACTCAATTTTCCCTTGATCATTTGGATAAATTACCACAGTTTGCAAATTAATCCCCTCATTCACTTGTCAATTCAGTAAAAGGGGAGTCCAAACGGCCAGTTGGTAAACTCATCTTCCAGCTTAATGGAAGGATGACTACAATCCTTGACTTAGATGTCTCTCTCTTGGGTACTAGGACCAGGACTGCCAATCCAACTGACCCCAAGTTTGTGTGGGGCTGAAAGGAAAATACTGTGAATGGATTACCAGATACTATAGTGAGGGGGCACTCCTCTCACCACCTACTGATATAATGGCCCTGGGGGAACAGCACAATATATGGTCTGCTATTTTAAGTCATATCCCCCAAAGTATAGGATGAGACATTAAGTTTTCTGAGTTCTTTTTTTTCTTCTTTCAGGTAGAATTGCAACTGAGTCATCAGTTGGCCATTTCCTCCATTCTATTAGGCCAGATGATTTTGAGAGATGGGCACATAGTAAAATTAGTAAATTCTGTGGCATGACCTCTGACATCCTTTATTAGTAGTAAAATGAATTCCTTAATGAAAGACAGTATTGTATTGGCTAAGTGGCAAGGCATATGGCATTCTGTAAGTGTAAGAATGGTGGCAGTGTCCGAAGTGTCATGGGAAGAAATGGTTAGTGTATATCCAGAAAAAATTTCTATTTCTGTGGCAGAACAAAAAATCACTGCTCCCTTCATGAAGGAAGATATTTAGTGTAATCAATCTGCAATTGCATGGTTGGTTAGTCTACTAGAAAATGGCATCATATGGCCCTTTTCTGTTAGCATTTGGGCACAAAGCAGATCAGCTTTTATAAGGGAAAGTCCACATTGTTGAGCTCATGCATAGTTTCCATTCTTGCCAACAGAGTCACTTGGTATATGAGCCCATTGAGCAAGAGTCAAGAATCTGAAAACAAGTGTATTGAAAGCCACAGAACAGGCCTTTGTGTCTATTTGATTATTGAGATCCTCCTCTGTAGCAGATGCTCTTTAGAGCATTTAAATTTGGTACAAGTATCTTTGAACTTTGTGTCTTTTTTGATAAGTCAGTTGATGTAACCTGCCCCCTCATCCAAGGCTTCTCCATCAGCAATCTTTCAGTCTTGTGTTTTCTAAGTCCTTGACCAGCTAGTCAACCCATTAGGCATTGCTCAGAAATTATCATAGAATTGGACCTTTATAAATAAAATAATTTACTGCTCAGATCTCTGCTAACTAGAAAGATCTCCCTTCTGTCTGTCAGGATTAGCCCTGTGGGCCTATGGTACCGAGTTGACTAGTTACAGTTTTTGACATTGTGCAGATCCATCAGTAAACCCAGGCCTCTGTATATTATTCTTAATTTTTTAATTGAATATTCTTCTGTTATTTGAAAACTTCTCAATTTTCTATAACTGAGGGTTGGAAGAATGACCAGGAAGCAGTTGAAGGGGGCACATTAGTGAGCCCCACATGCTATGCAATTTATTTGTATCTTCCAAACCTGCCAAGGCCTGGTCTTGTGCATATCATTTTTAATAACAATGGAATATTGCTACACACAAATAGCTTTATGATTTGATGAATCAAAAATTATTGAATGAGCAGCTGAGGCTGCCAAATGACTTAGTGTCTTGTTATCAGGAGCCTAGCACAGAGCTGGAAGCTTTTTTTCAAATAAAGAATAGTTATAGGCAGAAGAGATCATCATAGTTTTGCTACAGTCTCTTAGTAATCTGCACTGTGATTCCCTCCAGGGGCTCCATATTGCTGCACAATCTGCCACAGACACTTCAAATACCACTGGAGGCTCAACCATAAAGCTCAGATGTCAAGGCAGCTTGCAGTAGAGCATGGACCTTGTGTTATATTCTCTTTTCCTGGATCTCATGCCAAACTTGTGAGCTTATAAGTTATCTAGTAAATGGATGAGAACAGCCCACTCAAATATAGTGAATGTTGTCTTCAGTATCCAAATAGTTACACCAAACACAAGCCTCTTTCTTTGTGGTAGGTAGTGTGAGCTGCAGCTAATGTTTCTAACATTAGAGGGTAAATCCCCACATATCTTAGACCACTAGACTGTTGGAAATTTCATGATAGGACAGATTTCATTTCAGAGGAATTATCTCCTACCTTCTGGCATACTTATGTCTTATTGAAACATCCTGGGTCCTTGTTCCTTCTTAGTCATCAGATCCAATGAGCAAAATATCATTAATATAATGGATCTGTGGTAATGTCCTATAACATTTACAATTTAAAAGAATACTCAGGATTATTATATGTCAGAGAGCCGGTTATGGCCATAACACAAGACATTGAAGATACACTCTTCTACATGAAGTGAACAACTTCTGAATATATATTTAGTTAATGTCTCTCTGTTTGGTACCAGGGGGTGTGACTTATTTTATCCAGTAAAGACATCACATAGGCATCAAAACCAGTTAAAATTTATAATAATCCATAAAAATCTTTAAGATCCATCTGATTTTTACAAAGTGAGTTAAAAAGAGAGATGGTATGAACTAGAGAAACTAGTCTCTGATGGTAGCTGTAATTTCTGTATAGGGTCAAATTCTGCTCTTGAAATACTGTTTGGCTGGGGATGACAATTCCATAGACACCCACTTGGCCCTTCCTATCAAAATAGTCATTATAGGTCAGGGAATCACTCTGGGGATTCTACCAGTTACTAAGGATGTATTTCAACTATACCTCCAGAAACTAGAGAATAACCACAATTGTTAACTCAAACTGTGAAACAGACTAGGCCATATCTCTATTCGTCACCATACCTCTATATCCCTTACTCTCCAGATCTGATCCAAAGATAATAGTAAAATTGTGGGTCTCTAGGATTTAATGTCCATTTAGAGCCAATATCTTCTGACCTCTGGGAAGTCAAAGCATTATCCTTGTTTCAGGACACATTCTACTCAGTATATGACAGCAAGTTTCTTGGGAAAGGTTTAGAGGAAAATATATAATATACACAGTTGTATTAGAAGTTTATTCTAATTAAAAGTAGAAGTTTCTTCTTCATAATAACTGATCGCACCCTCAACAAAGGGGTGACAAGTCTGTGAAGGGACCTAAGTCTATTAATTAACAGCCATAAATATCTACTACTCTCAGATTGTTAATATTGTTCCAGTTACCTGAACAAATATATTTATAACAAATTCTGATTAAGTGCATCTAAATTGATGATTTCTGACAGACTAGGCTTTATATTTAGCTCTCATTGGTATATATAACCCTTAGAATACATTTCAAAACACACTTTTCAGCCACTTGATGATGAATTTTGGCAAGATTTTTCCTTTTAATTGAAATGTGTCCTTTCTTTTCTAAGAGGAGTCATTGCAATTCTTTCTCTGATCCATGGAGAATAACTAGGAAAAACTGGGTAAAAAAATAATTGGTGGGACTATTAGATACATTGAAAGGTCCAGCAGAGGAATTGATAGATAGTTAATCTTGCAGAAGACTTTAACTGCTCACCTGTTATTGAGAGGATATCCTCTACAGATCCAATTGACTATAACACTTCATTCCTTCTGCTATGTAGAAATCACATCATATAGACCTATGCCCTAATCATAGCTTAACATTATGCTGTCTATTAAGCATAGCTCATAATTTCATTGTTTTGTACAACCTATACTCATATTTAATTATTTTCTTTAAATTTACTCTCAATTTTTACAGATATACATGCTCCGATCCTATCATTCATAAATCTAAATCGTAATTTATAGCTATATTTTTTGAATAAGATAAAGATAAAGATATAACTATTTTTAAATTAATAAATTTTCCACTTAACATTTTGTTATGTACACAGCAGTGAGAACAAACTATTAATATCCACCCTTGCATGCATCATACAGAAAAATTTCACAAATGCTAAAGAAGCAAAAGAAACCACACACAAAAGAGCATATATTAAGGATTCCGTCTTATATATTAGCATTAATATATAGAACAAAAATACAAAATTAATCATAGCTTTTGGAAGTTGGGTTAATGGCTCTCTTACAAGGGACTGTGTCAACAGAGAGAATAAGGGTTTTTCTCATTCTTAATCTAGATGATGGTTCTACAGTGTATTCAGTTTTTGAAAAATCATAACCTCAAATTGTAAAACTCCTAG
Organism: Lepilemur septentrionalis; assembly: GCA_963573855.1. Taxonomy (NCBI): domain Eukaryota; kingdom Metazoa; phylum Chordata; class Mammalia; order Primates; family Lepilemuridae; genus Lepilemur; species Lepilemur septentrionalis. Next base: position 21,499 of record CAUYMX010022982.1, on the reverse strand, counting down.
AAGAAAATATAGAAGAAAAACTTCTTGACATTAGTCTTGGCCATGATTTCTTGGATATGACACCAAAAGCACAGCAACAAAAGTAGAAATAGACCAATGGAATGATATCAACCTAGAAAGCTTCTGCACAGCAAACGAAACAATTCACAGAATGAAAAAGCAACCTACAGAACGGGAGAAAATATTTGCAAACCATAGATCTAATAAGGGGTTAACATCCAATATATAAAAAGAACTCCTATCACTCAATAGCAAAACAAATAAACAAAACAATTAAAAATGGGCAAAGTACTTGAATAGACATTTCTCCAAAGAAGATATACAAATGGCCCACAGGTACATGAATAGATGCTCAATGTCATTAATCACCAGGTAAATGCAAATTAAAATCACAATGATATATAATCTCATAACAGTTAGAATGGCTATTATCAAAAAGAGAAAAGGTAATAAATGTTGAGGAAGGTCTGGAGAAATTGGAATCGACGTACACTGTTGGGTGGAATGTAAAATGGTGCAGCCACTGTGAAAAACAATGTTAAGGTACCTCAAAAAATAAAAAATAGAATTACCATATAATCTAGCAATCCTACTTCTGGGTATATACTCCCCAAAATTGAAACTAGAATCTTGAAACGATATCTGCCCTGGCGTGTTCACTGCAGCACTCTTCATAACAGCAGAGTTATGAATACAGTGTAAATGTTTATTGACAGATTAATAAAGAATAGGTGGCATATACTCACAATGGAATATTGTTCAGCCTTTAAAAGAAGGAAATCCTGCCATTTTCAATAACATGGATGAACTTGAAGAACAGTATGCTAAGCAAAATAAGAGTCACAGAAGGACAAATACAGCATGATTCTATTTTTATGAGGCACCTAAACAATTCAAACTGAAAGAAGTATAGAATAGAATGATGGTTACCAGGGGCCGTGAGGAAAGGTAATGGAAGTTTGTTGTTCAATTGGTATAAAATTTCAATTATGCAATATGAATGAGTTCTAGATATCTGCTGTATAGCATAGTGCCTATAATTAACAATATTGAACTAAATTCTTAAAAATGTATTAGGAGAGTAGATTTTATGTTAAGTGTTCTTAACAAAAACAAATAAGCAAAGGGGATACAAATAATCAGGAGGTGATGGATATGTTTATTATCTTGATACTGTGGTGATGATTTCATGGGTGTAGGCATACGTCCAAATTCAACAAATTGTATACATTAAATATGCATAGTGTACTGTATATCAATTATTCCTCAATAAAACTGCTTTTTACAAAAATATGATTCAATGACTTGGTATTGATGAGTCTAGGACACCCATGGATATGAATTTAACATTAAAAGACAGTACACATAATATTTTTACTAGAGATATTCCAAATACTTCTCTAGTTGAGGGCAATTGAATTGTGATTTTTGGCAATTTGTGACTAGAAACTAGCGTTGGTCCTCAATTTACAAATATAATTTGCCGTTTTAAAATATTTTTAGCACAAGCCTGGCTTTATCCATTTATGGCATTTGGCAGAATAGATCTACTAATTTTGTGGCATTTTTAACATTTGGTTGCTATGTTTCAAAAGACATTTTGGACACTAGAATGTGATGTCCTTGAGGGGAGGATGTATGCCTCCTTCTACTTTGTGACATAGTGCCCAGCCAGTTGTGGATGCACAGTAAGTGTTCTGTAGTGTGTGGGAATCGGTAATGTTTGCTAAGGTCTAATGAGGCCCTGATACAGTACGCAGAGAAGAGATTGGTGACTTATCTACAACAACTTGCTTGTTTAACTTTTATCCAAGTTTTCAAGTTTTCTGCATGACAGGATTCCAAGTGTTTAGGTTTTAGCAAAGTGACATAAATCAAAAAATTAAATTGAAAAAGCTCAACCTATCCATTTTAAATGAAAGAGCTGACAATTTTGTGATTTATAAGTATTTAAGCTGTCACTGGCCACCCAGTGTCTTGTTAATGATTTTTCCCCTTTAGATGACAAATCCAACTGATTAACTGTCTTAATTGCTACTGTGCACATCCTTCCTTAGCAGGAGTCTGAGTAATTTGGAAGATATTTTTTAACTAGAAATTTGCTTGATGCTTTAAAATGCAGGCAGAATTTTTTTATAAATATACTCAAAATACATATACTTTGTGGCTTTGTTAAAAAGACAAAGTAAACTTATTAATAGATGTGTTCTGATCTACTTGACTAATGATTGTTAAATTTTAGGAAAAGTGTCTATAAGATAGCACATTTAAAACAAACGTTTTGAAGAAGGGTTGCAGATATAACTGAAAGGTTTATTACTCTAAGGAAAAATTTACTTTTAATTCATTTTAAAAATTAATCCTCTTAGATGATTTGAATTCTATACACCATATCCCTAACATGTATCAGTTTATACAATGCAGCTTCCAAAAATTGAATTGATTACTTAAAGAAGGCATACATGTTAGAGCCCAACCAGATTCACTGCCGGCTGTTCAAGAGGAAGCCAATACACTGAGACAACAGAGTTCAAAGCAGAGAAAGAGTTTGGTATCACAGGCACCATGAGAGGAGATGGGAGGAATTTCTCAAATCCATCTCCCCGAAAATCTGGGAGAAAGGGTTTTAAAGATAGTTTGTTGGCAAAAGACTAGGCAATTGAGGCTGCTAATTGGCTGGGTTTGGGGCAGAACCATAGTGGTGTAGGAATTGTCTTTTTGCTGAGTCAGTTTTTGGGTGGAGGTCACAATACCAGTTGAGTCAGTTCCACAGTGTGGGCCACTGGTCTGGGTGGGTCAGTGTTCCACTGGAATGCAAGGCCTGGAAGGTATCTCAAAAACTAGCTGTAGGTTTTACAAAGGTAATATTATTTATGAGAGCAAAGAAGAAAGCTAAGAATCTTTATGACCGCCAGGTGTGGTGGCACATGCCCATAGTCTGAGCTACTTGGGAAGATGAGGCAGGAGGATTGCTTAAGTCCTGGAGTTCGAGGCCAGCCTAGGCAACATAGTAAGACCCTGTCTCAAAAAAAAAAGTTTTTTAAAAAAAAGAATCTTTGTGATCATCAGGTATGTGACTCCTGGGTAGTGAGCAATTACAGAAAAGCAAGCCAGGGAACAATGGCTGTTATATATACATTCCCCCAACCACAGTTCCCACCTTGTGGCTCTTTGTTAACTATACAAACACTGAAAGTAAAAGAATGGAAAATTGTATAACATGCAAATCTTTATCAAAAGAAAGCAGAAGTGGTATATTAATTTCAGATAAAGTAAACTTTAGAGCACAATTTGTCAGGGAAATTACATGAAGGGTCACTCAATCAATAAATCATAGTAATCCTAAATGTAAATGCAGCAAATAACAGTTGTAAAATATGAGAGATAAAACTAGTAGAATTGAAAAGAGAAATAAACAACTGCAGAATTATAGTTGGAAACTTCAACACCACTCTCCTAACAATTGATAAAACAAGACACAAAATCAGCCAGGATTTGGAAGTACTCAACAATATTAATCATTCAGATCTAATGGTAATTTATAATAGTTTACCCCCAAAAAAACTTGTCCAAAAGTCCATGGAACATATAGCAAAATAGGCCATATCCTGGGCCATAAAATAAAACTCAACAAACTTAACAAAATTGCAATCATACATAGTATGTCCTCTGAACAAAATGGAATCCAATTAGAAATCAATAACAGAAAGATAACAGAAAAAATTCAAATCTTGAAAAGTAAACAATCTACTTATATATTTCATAGGGCAAAAAAAGTCCAAATATGAAGTTTAAGAATGCATTAAAATGAATAAAAATAAAAATAAAAAAATCATGAGACAAAGCTAAAGCATTTTGCTCACAAGAAAAGTTATAGCACTAAATGTTTATATTAAAAACCAAGAAAAGTCTCATTAATCTAAACTCCCACCTAAAGAACCATAAATACAAGACCAAAATAAGCATTTGGCAAAATTCAAAATCCATTCACAATAAAAGCTTTCAGAAAATGAAGAAGGAAGGGGAACTTCCCTAAGGATAAAGTGTATCTATGAAAAAGCTACAGTGAACATCATATTTTATGGTAAAAGACTGAATGATTTTCTCCTTAGACTAGAAAGAAGTCAAGGATATCGAATTCCACTGCTACAATTAAACATAGTTCCTGAAGTTCTAGCCTGCACAATAAAACAAGAAAAAAAAAAAAGAAAATTCATTGCAATTGGAAAAGAAAAAAATAAAACTATCCTTTTGCAGATCTGGATAGTCTATAGAGAAAAACCTCAAGAAATCTATTTTTTAAATGCCTAGAAGAAATAAGTGAGTGCTGCAAGTTTGCAGGATACAAGAGAAACTTACAAAAGTCAATTATATGTCTATGTAGTAGAATATGTGGGCACTGAAATTAAAACTAATTAAAACTACAACACTTTCTATTCACTCAAAAAAAGGATGAAATACTTAGGTTTAAGTCTAGCAAAACCTGTACAAGACTTATATGCTGAAAATTGTATAGCACTAATTAAATATTGAACAAAAAACTGAATAAATGAGGAAACTTACCATGGTCATGGATTGGAAGACTCAACATAGTTAAAAATGTCAATTGTTCTCAATTAATACAAAGGTTTAATGAAATTCCTATCAAAATCCTAGCAAGATTTTTTTTTTTTAGTAACTATAGACAATAGTATTTTAAAATTTATATGGAAAGACAAAGGAGTTAGAGTAGCTACAACAATTTTGGAAAAAGAAGAATAAAGTGGGAGGAAGCAGTCCACACATTTTCAAGATTTATTATACAGCTTCAATAATCAAGACTGTGTGGTATTGTGGAGTGATACACACATACATAAATAGAACAGAATAAAGAATCCCAAAACACCCCTGAAACGGTAGAGCCGATTGGTTTTTGACACATATGCAAAATTGACTGAATGAAAGAAAGATAGTCTTTTTAACAGATGCTGGAACAACTGTATATTCATAGTAAGAAAATAATTTTGATCTAAACCTCACACCTGCTACAAAAATTAACTAAAAGTGAATTTCAGATTAAAATACAAAACCATCAAATTTTTAGAAGATAACACAGACAGTATTTTCAGCCCTTAAGGTTTAGTGAAGAGCTCTCAAACTCCTGACCTCAAGCGGTCCTTCTGCCTCGGCCTCCCAGAGTGCTAGGATTATAGGCGAGAGACACCATGCCCTGCCTTAGTGAAGAGTTCTTAAACATAAAAAAAGTAAGAGTCATAAAACAAAATAATATAATTAATTGAAATTAATCAAAACTAAAAAAAATTGTTCAAGACTCTGTTAAGAGGATGAAACGACAAGCTACAGGCTAAGAGAAAATATGTGCAAACCACATATCCTGCTAAGATTAATATATAGAATAAATAAAGAACATTTATATAACGTTTTTGAAATGATAAGGCCATAGAGATATAAAACAAATTAATGATTTCCAGGCATTTAGGAATGTGGAGAAGGAAGGTGTGAGGGATATGAAGGGAGACCACTGTGGTGATTCAATAGTTCTGTATCTTGATTGTTCTGCTGCTTACATGAATCTAAAATGTAATAAAATGACACGGAAGTATACACACACATTGGACCAATGTGAATTCCTAGTTTTGCTATTTTGATATTATGTATTGTACCCATTGAGGCAAACCAGGTAAAGGGTACATGAGACTACTCTGTACTACATTTGCAAATTCCTGTGACTCTGTGATTATTTTAAAATAAAAAGGCATAAATAGATAAGTGACAGATTGATAAATACGAGAGATCAATTGTGTGTGATTACTTTGCATTTTGATAACTATCCTTATTTTGTGACATCTAATGAGATTATCTGTCAAGCAGCACTAGCATCGTAGGTAAGAGTTATTGTTTCAAATAGGCTTCCAAATGAGGTGAAATCCATTTCTAATGCCATTGTTATTGGACATTTCTGTTTCCTTTATGGTATATTTGGGTCTAGTTTAACATTTAACAATGTTTTTCAAGGCATACTGAAAGCTAACCCATGTCATAACACCTGGATCATAACGGAGTGCAACCAATCAATCCACTGATATCTACTATGCTAGAATCTATTTCATTCTTGATGCAGGCATCATATCATAAGAATATACTTAATGATAGCTGCTCATGTGAGAATATACATTTTAAAAGCAAAATGCACAATTATTTGGCATTAGACTGCTCACATTCTAAAATCACTTAAGAAGTTTTACAGATCTTCATTTCTCAAATTATATTTTGCTACCAAGGACATACCAAAGAGACTATGGCATGAAACATTCTCTTTATTTTGTTTAACTTTTATTATCAACCGTATTTCTTAAGGACAGGTGGTACTTTGAAGTTAAATATAATGATGGAAATAAATATTTTGAGTAATTGTAGAAATTTTGTTATTCATTTTGAATATCTTTTGTTAAATAATTATTCCCCAAACTACTGCTATAAAGAAAACAAAATATAATAATTATATAAAATGGTATACTAAAATTACTATTTTAGAGATTAATTTCATATTTAATTAAAGGATTCAGAATGCAATACTATCACTGGGTTCCTATGTAAGATATTATAAAATGTGTACTCATCAAGGAATATACGTCTTCTAATAATTATCTGCTTACAAATATTGGCAGGGATTCTTTTTGTTCTTAAAGCTTTAATTTGTTTGGACACCTGCCAGTTCTACAGCCTTGGAAATTCTGTAGCTATTTTTCAAGTTTTTGCTAATTCCCAGGATATTATGCCATTAAGGTCCTATCAGCTTCTGGCACCTTCATCCATTTTAATGGCTTTTATTTTAATCTATATAAATTCAGATAAAAATCTCATCAACTCTTGGAGTTTATAGAAAAAAAATCACTTGCATACAATATTAGAAGATGATAACATAATCTTTAAAAAAATTAGAACAATTTCAGAGACATTAAATATCAAGTTTAAGTGATTCTATGGACAATTTAATACAATTCTTGACCACTGGAAATTGTCCAGCCTCCAGTAGTATTTCATAAGAGGTTTTATATCCTCATCAAATACCAACATATGTTAAAATTCTAGAAAAATTAACTTTTTAAAAAAGTCTGTAAGATTATTCAAAAGAGTAATAACATGGAGAATTTCTAGGCTTTTACTGAATATTAAAATAGGTATAATGATACAGTAATAAAAAGAGTGCATTGCCACATGAATAGGCAGACAGTGGACATTCTATAGAATGCAGTCCAAAAATTAATTCAAATTCACTGGGATATACAATATATAATAAAAGTATCATATCATAACTATAGAAAGATGATGCCAGCTAAAAAAAATTGGTACCCAACCACATTCTTTTCATCCAAATACATTTTAGATGAATCAACAATCTTTCTTTTGAATTAAAAAATTCCTACAAAACCTGAAAGCTAAAAAAATTATAAATTGAACTAAAAGGATTTTAAATATGAAAAAGAATACTAAAAAATGAAACTCAATATCCTACTTTCAGTAATGGATAGAAAAATTAGACAGAAGATTAACAAGAAAAAAGAAGCCTTGAACAACATTATCAACCACTGGACCCAAAACACATGTATGGAACTCTCTACAGTATTCTACAGAATATATGTTTCTCTTAACTGTACTGGAAGTCTTCTCTAGAATATATTACATGCTAGGCCATAAAAAAAAGTAATGCAAATTCTTTACAATTGTTTCCAGAAAGTGAAGAAGAGGGAACACTTTCTAACTCACTTTATGAGGTCAGTATTATCCTAATACTAAAACCAAAGCCACTACCATAAAAGAAAACTATAGACCAATATTTTTTGTGAATATGGACACATAAATCCACAAAAATGCTATCAAACTGCATATAGCAACATATAAAGAGAATTATACACCACAATCAAATGTGATTTATCCCAAAGATTCAAGGTTGATTTACCATTGGCAAATCAATTAATATAATGCATCATATCAATAGAAAAAAATATCATATGATCTCAATTCATGCAGAAAAAATGACAAAGTCCAACACTCAACTTTCATGATTAAAATAATAACTCAGGAATATATATGGGAACAACTTCCTCAACCTGATAAAAATGCATCTACGTAAAGCCCACAGCTAATATCACACTTAATGGTACAAGAGGATGCTTTCTCCCTAAGATCAGGAACAAGACAAGGATATAAACTCTGCCATTTCTCTTGAACATTATACTGGAGATTATAACCAGGGAATTCAGGCAAGAAAATGAGAGAAAAAAAAAAACCCATCCATATTGGAAAGGAAGAAGTAGAATTATCTCTATTCGTGGATGACAGAACCTTGTATATAAAAATTCCTAAGGAATTCACTAAAATACAATCAGAACTAACAAATGAATTCAATGTAAGATCAATACATAAATATCAATTGTATTTCTATGCATACATTCTATTTTCCTAGAGGTTGACAAGTATTCAAGGTGATATAAATGACAGCGTGGTCAAAATATCTTGGGCTTCATGAACCACCCTTAAGTCAATGCCAAACCTTATTCTCCCCTCCAAAGAATTCTGAAGTTAATTTTGGGACCTCCAATAATTACCACACATATTCTCACAAACTAGTGTCTTGATTGTGGTCATCCTGCAATACTGACCCTGTGTACTGTTCTGGTTCACATGTGACCACCTGCACTGCCCACAAGGTCACTTATGGAAACTGCAGCATGACTAGTGCCATGATGAGAATGCCAGTGTTTATGTAGATATCGAAGCTTGACTATAAAATTGAAAAACAAGCTTTGCCCACAAGCATGCTAAGTCATCTTAAACTTACCAAATCAGTCTTTAAGCTATTTAGTCCAGTCAAAATAGTGAGTTAAAAAATTATTTTATATTCCACTGAATTGACTGTATCTCTATTAGCAATATTTTGCTTTGTGTATTACAATAGTAAAAGCAAAAACAAGAGAAAAATTAAAGTTGAAAAGAGGGGCAGAAAAAAAAGTGAATCTTTCAGATTTTGAAGAATTATTCAAATAAAAAGGTGTTTGTGAGCTGTAACTTCATTAAAAAGGTCATTCTACAAATACGGTTTTTGGCTGTCTTTTCCTGAGAATGTAGGGAAATCTATAATATTTAATTTATGTGACTCAATTGGTGATAAGTGTTGCTGTGAAATAATAACAAAATAGTCAACTAATCCCTATCATCCATATTTGACAACTGTTCTATTTGTCAAAAATTCAAATTGCAGCCTACCAACGTCTATTTGTATCCATTAAGAGTAAAGTTAGAGAGGAGCACAGTCATAACTGTCTTTGCAGCCTAATTAATTATGGGAGATCTTTCACAACAAACTCTATTTATCCTCATCTCAATGTTTAGTTAACAATTTGCTCAATAATGGCTTTTAAAAGACTGGTGGTTGGACAGAAATTGTCTATTTAAAAAGTAATGAGAAAAACACTTTCAGCATTCTGACAGGTTGTTTTTAAAGACTCTTTAAGTGAAAGTAAAGTGAAAACAGTTACTTCCAATGGAGAAAAATGTTCTGTAGTCTGATTTGCAAGTTAATTTCTTCAAAGTACCATTATCTCAAAGATCAGTAGTTGCTATATTTCAAAAGGTTCCAGCTTTTTGAATTTTATTTTGTTTTTGCCTTTGTGTTTGCACTCCAAGGAATTTCAACTAGAAATTAAAGAGTGCTTTTTAATAAATGTTACTGAACATACATTCACTTTTCAGACACTTATTTCTTAGCTATGGGAAGAAGATAATTCTCAGATCAGGGAATTCAGGCAAAGGCAACCCTTAGTGTTCATATCCATCTTCACCCAGTGGATCAGAACTCAAAACACTAACCACTAAACTAGATACCAACAAACTGAATATTTATATAATAATATGGAAATAAAGTTTGGAATTTATGACAGCAGATAAAAAATACTCAGATTGAAGAGATTTGTGTTTGTCATTGAAATATTTTTGTTGTCAAATGAATGACTGCCAGTAAATGACAGCCATTCATCTGTTTAGAAAGCACAATTTTTACATAGAAGTCTATACATCAGTACATATTTACTATTATTTTGATCATGATGATTAGTGAGTCAAATCTAGTGATGAACAATGTGGAATTTCAGACTTGAAATGACTGCTTTTGAATCCCAACTTTAAATTTTGTAACTTTAGTCAAATTAGTTGACTAATTCTGTTCTTCATTTATTCATCTATCAAATTGTACATACCTCATAGAATGTCAGTGAGAAAAGTATCTCTTGCTTCTTCATATTTTTTTCCATGATCGAATAAAGTACAAACCTTACAGGCAATTGCATGGATAAAAATTGCACATGTCTTTCCATTTATATCAGAGTGTAGCAAGTATTGTTTAATATGTTCATCTTATAAACATGTTATTTGTGAAATTAATGCTCTAGTTCTGTCATTTTGTCCATGTCCATCAGCCTTCTTTGGTTTTTAGATACAAATATTAGATATCTCCTAAAAACCTATGTTTTATTCAGTTATGAAATTTGTTGGGAAAAACTGGATGACATGTTTCAGTATGAAAGTAGTATTTAAATACGAAAGTTTTTTATTAATCCATTTAGTTTATGGATTCAAACTTCGAATCAAACATCTGGGTGAATTCTTTCTTCTGAATACCTAGCATTCTGAATGAATCATATTTTCTTCTGAATATTTTAAGATTGAATAAAATGATAAATGGTCTTTTGATGATGTTACTGAAATCTATAAGTTGTAACCATTAGGGAAAAAAATAACTCCCTGCAAATTACATTTTTGCTCTAAAAAAAATTTTTATGGCTGGGCACAGTGGCTCACATCTGTAATCCTAGCACTTTGGGAGGCCAAGGCGGGAGGATCGCTCAAGGTCAGGAGTTCGAAACCAGCCTGAGCAAGAGCGAGACCCCGTCTCTACTAAAAATAGAAAGAAATTAATTGGTCAACTAAAAATATACAGAAAAAATTAGCCAGGCATGGTGGCTCATGCCTGTAGTCCCAGCTACTCGGGAGGCTGAGGCATGAGGATCACTTGAGCCTAGGAGTTTGAGGTTGCTGTGAGCTAAGCTGACGCCATGGCACTCTAGTCTGGGCATCAGAGTGAGACTCTATCTCAAAAAAAGAAAAAAAACAAAAAACTTTTTACTGTTTGCTTCATTAAGTGATTAATAATCTGTTTTCAACCTATCATTTCTTAGATATTTTTGATATGTATTTTATCAAGACAGACGTTGCTACGGCTAGATTTGTTAGTTAACATAGCTGCTGACATAGTTCTCTGCTATCTATTACAATTTCAGTCAAGCTTCTTCAATTAGACTAAAAAGGGAAAGAAAGAACTTTCCTAAATTAAATCGGTTCCTGTAAGTGAGGTCAACCTTTGGGGAGATAATTTGTGTAAACATAAAAGGGGCCCTGCTCTTCTTGAAACCTCATCATCAGTCAGGCTCTCAAAACTGGGCTCCAAATGGGACACAGAGCGCACAGCAGGTCCCTGAATGATGTTGTCTTGGTCAACGTCACTTTGTTACGATGTAGATGAGGGAAAAAAGACTGATTCCTGGCTGAGGCTACCAGCTGCATGGAGTTTGCATATTTCCCCCACGTCTGCAAGGATTTTCTCCAAGTACTCTGGTTTCCTCCCACACCCCAAAGATGTGCATGTTCTGTTCACTGGTGTGTCGTCTGAATGGTCCCAGTCTGAGTGAGCATGCAGGGGTGTCCCATGGTGGCATGGCGTCCTGTCCAGGGCTGGTTCCCACCTTGCGCCCCCAAGCTGCTGGTATAGACTCTATCCACTCACAGCCCTGAACTGGAATCACTGGGTAAATAATTCTCTTACTTGTTTTTATTAATCTTTCTTAAATGTATATATAGCTCAGATTTACTTCAATGTCTAATATTAGAGGTGTTTTGGTCTTTATTTGGAAGTCTCGTAGTGTTCTGTGACCAGAAATAAGCCATAGGAACTTAACTCTTATTTATTAGCCTATGGTACACTGGTTTTGTTATACACACATTCTTTTGCTTAAAATTGCAATTCCCACATCGAAGATGTTAAGCAAGGACTTACTGTATAATTAAGATACAAATATTTTATTCTGGTCAGTATAATATTTTTTCATTGTAGATGAAAGGTTCCATATGATTAAAACACTGTACATAAATACTCTCCCATATAGGATCTATAGATCAGTGTGTACACACAAACATTTCTAGAAGTGTCTTATGCTATAAAATACAGGTCTCACAGGCTAAAATCATTATTTGTTACATGTTTCAAGGGCCTAAGGTTTAAAGATATCATCAGGCTGGGCTTAATGAGAGAGAAAGCTGATTTCCACTCAAACACTGTTAGAGCTGAAAGAAGCCTCTGAAATTGAGCAAATTCATGTCAAGAAACAGGAAATTGAGAATCTCCATTTGGAAGGTAGAATCCCAGTCCTAACCTAGTATCATTCTTTGTCAGATACATAGGAAATCCAAGGCGGTCCAGGTGAAAACATCCGATCCAGAGAGCAGTCATGGCAACAGGCCGCCCTCCTCCAAGGGAACACACACAAACTCTGACGCTATGGCTTTCAAGTGTCACTCAAAGGCACGGAAGCAGCCAGGACACCATGCCACGTTCATGGGCTGATCAATGATGGCCCGCAGAGATCACGCCCCGATGGGACTTACCGTCTCGCCATAGAGATAAGTCATAAATCAATTGTTAACATAAAAGCCTATTTGCAGTAAATCCCATAAAACAAACTGAGAAAAAACAGTTAAGTTCAGAAAAGGCCACCAGACACCAAGATGAGGGAAGATTTCATGGGGGGGTGTGGGTCTCGAGGGAGGGGGAGAATTCCAAGAAATGGGGATGGGGAACCTTCTAGACCACTGTTTTCCAAACAGCAGGTGGGCAATATGCTTGATATCAATTTAATGAGTCAGGACTGGCATTTTCTTCCTCGATGAAATGGAACAGAATATCACTGCATGTGGCAAGATATTTCACGAATCTTGTATCATATGTAAAATGCATTTCATACAGAGGGTAGCGGTCAAAAAGTTCGTTCTGTTTTTATGGAATACGCAGAGTGAAGTTTTCTCTCTGGCTAGAAAATAAGAACTTAGTTGTGAGGTCATCCCAGGCCAACATCTAAAACACAGCATCGAAGAATTCAGATTTTGTACTGTGGGGACAAAGAGGTCATTATGCAGTTTTAGTTTTTTTATCTTTTCTAAGTTTTATTGACACCAACTTTGTGTAGTCCCTCACACACGTGATCTTGCTTAACTGTAACCACCACTCTCTGAGGTGGGTATCATCACCTCCATTCTATAGGGGGAAAGTGAAAATCACAGAGATTATATAACCAGCCCATAAAGTGAAGCCAGCCTTTTGAATCCAAAGCTCATAGTGTTTACAAAGACACAACACAAAATTACGAAAAGATCAGAGCTGGGCTTTAGAAATCTTACTCTTGTACCTTCAAAGAGCTAAACTGAATAGGTGTTCGACAACTATATCATTAGCAGGGTTTCTTTTGGTCAATTTCAGAATATTAAGATCAATTTAAATACACTCCAAATCCCAGGGGAAAAAAAAAAAATCACACCAAACCCAAGAGTTATAACTGCTCTTAACAACCTTAAAAAGATTTAAGTGAAGGTTCTTATTTCTCAATAGCTACGTTAATATCCCCTTAGTTCATTCTGCAGCAGTGAAGTTAATGACTGTTAGCACCTGAAAAATGCTTTGAAGAAAATACGAAAATAGGGAAAAACGCAGAAGTCTGCCTGGAGCAGAAATGCTAACATAAAAGGAGGAACCCACTGCTTTTCCCAGACTCGCTCACTCCAGCCTCTGTTCTCATCCCAGACGCTCTGTGTGGTCCTGCCTACCTCCGGGGACAACTGTGAGGACTGATGGTGTAATCTGCAGAGAGCACGGAGCTCCCTGGAAAAGGAAGGCTGTAAAAAGCCCGGATATTATCACCAGAGGCAGCTGAGAACATGCCAACAGCCGACTCAGAATATAAAAATGTAAAAAAGAAGTAACAGTAGAGAGGATAATGGTGTGTCTAATTTAAAGGGGAAAAAAGGATTTGGAAGTAGCTATTTCTGATGAATATGGAAGATCTGGGTATTGAGCCATGAAAGAGAAATATTCTTCCACCCCTCACACCAAGGATCAAAAAAGCCCCTCCACGTACCCAGAATAACCTGACTGCCCAACAGGCAGAGGAACCAGGAAGGTAGAAGTGTTCCTCTGTCCCACATGTGGGTTGAGTACAGAAATGTGTCCCCCAGTGCCCAGCAAATCAGAGAAACCAGCTGTGCACAGGGTTTCGCTCTCCCCTGCACACACTCTGAATAATCTATCCAATGCTTCTCAACTCATGTATGGACTCTCTTTAAAAAAAACGGTCACAGACCCTCCATGTTGACGTACGTCATTTTTTATGAAAACAGTCCTTAAATGTGCAGAAACATAAAACTGGCATAAAATCCGAAACCAATTTATAAATCAACTACCAAGCACACTAGCAAAGCAACAGAACTCAAACTAGCCACAATAATTAAATGTAACAGATGATGTTGTTTTGTGCTGTCACTAAAACACTGATGTAGCATCCTGCCTGGTTCCATCTTTAATCTGTTTTGGTATCTCGACGCTCACAAATGTTTACCTAGAGAACACCTGTTTACCTAAGCATGTTGAACAAAACAGCAAAAAAGCCAGAGGCCAGATTGGGATTATCACACTTCATACTTAACCCAAAGTCAGCCAGTTATGATCAGATGACACAGTAACTCTACAGAGCTCTCTGATTCACTCTTACAGACTTAGCATGGGAGCATTACTGAAATTTACATTGCATGGGTGTCTAGTCCAGCCATTGCTACCATGAGAAACAGGGATTTTCATTGCATATTTACCAGCTCTGCTTACTACTGTGCGAGGTGCCTGTAGGAGAGCTGGACCTGCCCACCATTCTGCAGAAATAAGGGTGCCACGCTGCCTGCTCCCACATTAGTGTGACCACATGGCACATGGCTACCAGTGAGTCCAGCCTAGGGCGGAGCAACCCAGGGGTCTCCTCTGGCTGCGGCAGGCAGGGCAGGGGGCCAGGTACTGTCTGCACCAGTTGCACCAGCTCCCTGAGTGAGCTCCTTGGTGTGCACAGGGTCCCCGTGATGGGGGGCGGGGCAGGAGACCAAGGGCCACCGCGCTGACCGGAGGCAGGGCGGTCCCCTCCCGTCTAGGACCCACATCCATAGGACTGTTGTGACATGTAGCTCAAAGTCAGCAGACACGTAAATATCAGGTTCCAGCCACCTTGCGAAAACTAATTCAGGTGTTCCCCTGGTGCTTGGTATGTACATACTACTCAGTGAGACATTAGCTTTTATTCAATGCCCGACATAGGAATTCCTTCCAAATTAGTATTTTATGTTATACTTTGTATCAGTTTATGTTGAAATATTTATCAACGTGTACTGTGACTGCCTATGCAGAAATTTATTCAAATGTATTCCATTTTGCTGTTTGTTTTGTACCGATTTTCAGTGATAAATTTCTTTTGACTGTACGTACTATAAAAGAACTAATTCAAATTTATTTGTTATTGCGTTTGCTTTTACACTACCGTTATTCACTAAAATGTCATACAGGTGTATGCTTTTTAAAAAAGCTCTGCATGTGTGATCAAAAGTGACTCCTACTAATGTGTTAACCTACTATTTACCTGTGAGTTTCCTACATTGTCTGAATGACTAACAGGGTAATGGGACATGGAGAATGTTATTGCGACCCAGATGTTACAATCTCCACCGGATCTCAGTATTCTACTGTACTTGCAAAAACAAAACGCTTCTCCCCCTCACTGCTACCAAAAAAAAGACACGTTTAAGTCGCTTTCAATACTTTTGTTTGAAGTACTTAAATCTTTTCCCTCAAATAACTATTTGTAAAAATTAGAATATATTTTACAAAATCTCTGCTGCTTATACTATGTCCAAAAGCAGAGCGAGGGAGGTCCAGGAGCCATGAGCCTCTCCCACACTACAGTGTGGACAGAAGCCTAAACTCATCCCACCTCAGAGGCAGCGGGGCCTCAGGTTCACCAAAACACTAGTGACACCAGGGCCCAGGTACAACAGACACTCCCATCCACTGTCATTGCTCTCCTCAAAACTGTGGGTAAAAATTTACATAATATATTCTAGCCAAAAATATTTTTTCTTTTTTTTGATACAGGGTCTCACTCTGTTGCCTGTGCTAGTGTTAAACTCCTGGCCTCAGGCGATCCTCCCGCCTTGGACTCCCAAAGTGCTAGGACTACAGGTGTGAGCCATCATGCCCGGCCCTATTCTAAAAAAAAACTCTAATTTGCCCACTGTTGGTGGACAGTCTTCAATGTGGCCTTGGATGATCCCCACCTCCTGGGAGTCACACCTGTGTGTTGCCCCCTCCTGCAACATTCCACCCGGCTGGTTGTGCGAGCAACAGAACACAGCAGGAGTGATGGACTGTCCTTTCTAAGATGAGCTCATAAAAGATCCCGGCTTCCGTCTCAGTCACTCTCTAGACATGTTCCCTCTCTCATCAACATGGAGGGAAACCATGTTCTGAGCAGTTCTTTGGGGAGGCCCACAGGGCAAGACCTGAAGCCTCCTGTCAACACCCGGGAGAGTCTGAGAGCAGACCAGAGCCCCCCAGCCCCAGACAAAGCTCCAGATGATGACAGCCTCGACTCAAAGCCTGACCACAACTTCAGGAGAGAACTACCCAGCTAAGCCACTCACAGACTGCTGACTCTCAAACCATGGGAGATTAAAGTCTGTTTTAAGCTGCTAAATTTGGTGGTAATTTGTTACACAGTCATAGATAACGAATACACGTAGATTTTCATATTCTTCTTTGAATTTTTTTGAGTTATCGAAGATTCTGTTAACGTGAATTACTTTTGTAAACAGTAAAGAAATCTAAAGTAATGTTTTAAAAAGCTTCATTTTGTAAAGACTGTGTATTTGTGTTTGACTTCCTGGCCAAAGATGAGCTGGGCTAAGATGGTTTAACTTCTAGCTGTGTGATTCTGGATAAATCATTTAACCTCTCTGAAGTTCAGCGTCCTTACCTGTAAACTAGTGACAACATCATCCACCTTATAGGTGCTCAGTTGGTCTCATCCCCTTCTTCCCTAGACAGGGATAAAACCACATCACCAGACCCTCTCCAGCCCTAAGAGTCTCTGTCCCAGCTTTACTCTGGCTCGAGGAGACAGGTGTGGATTTGACAACACTATGATGGTCCTTACCTGCCAACCTCCCTACTCTTGGCAAACTCTGAGAGACTCTCATCTCCTGAATGTTCCTCTCAGAAGATTGCATGCTGGTGTGTATCCTTTCCTCCACAAATAAAACCATAGGGTAAGCCAGAAAACTAAACCTCATGCCATGAACCACGTGGGTGGCCGTAAAGCAAATCATCTGACCCCGCTGGGTCTTGGTTATCCTGTTAGGATACGCAGGGGACAGGCTGAGATCACGTCCAACTCTGAAAGCCACAACTCTTAATTTTAGGGAGGTATGGAGACTGTTTCAGAAGTCTTTAGTGTCATGGTGGGATTTTCTTCAAGGGATAGTCTCTTTCTCTCTCTCTGCTCTTAATTCGCCTCCCTGCGAAGTGCTCTGCTTCCCTTTGCAAAAGCATCTTGACTACGGCTCGAGGACACTGAATGCGGGCGGCCAGCAGGCCACTCTCCAGCAAATCCCTTAACCTCTCTGCACGTCACTCTCCCCACCCGTGAGGAAGGGGTAACAACACCTTACCTGAGAAGGGTACTGTGAACACTGAATGAGTCAATGTACGTAACGAGCTTCAGACACACAGAAAGTCCCACGTAAGTATTAGCTACTGATGCTCCAAGAGCTACCACACCTGCTCACATCTGTCCCACCAGTGGAGCTGTGTGCTCATTCCAGGTGAGCTGTGTCTCCATTCAAACCTTTTCATGCCAACTGTACTTGCTTTGCATGGACAATACCCAAGCATCGTATAAAAGCTATTAATTAGGAACATCAGGAAATAGTCATTTCTATGAAAACTAAGCTAAATACCTTGTAAAGACTCTATGAAGGCAAACCATGAAAAAAAGTTTGCGGTTGGGTTAGGTATGGCAGAGACGACTGTAAAAGACTGGAAAATTTCTGGAAGAATCCCCAACTCAGATGACTTTGCAAGTATTGCTAAATTCTAGATCTACCTTAATGAAATGTAAATGGGAGATGTGGCTGAAAAATAATAGTTCTTACAAGAAAGATACCTTACAGTTAATCACATGAATCAGTTTTTGAGGAATTCCTTCCGGCTGTTATTTTTGATATTAATGAGAATGTTTCTAAGATTTCACTATTAAGCATGATGTCTGCTGTTTGAAAGACAGTCTTTATTGGAAGAGAAGAAGTTCACTTTTCTTCATAGTTTAAGAGGTGTTGCTTTCTTTCTCTAACATTAATAGTATTGAGTTTTATCATATACTTTTGCTACATCTATCTAGATGTTTTTCCTGAAGTTTCTTATAAATTACATCGATACTATTTTCAAATATTGAACTATCCTTACATTCCCAAGCTGATTAAAATTTTTATGTCTGTGTTCATAAATAAGATTGAATGCAATATGTTTTCCCTTGTATATTCTTTTCATTGTAGGTTTCAAGGCTAAACTTTCCTGATGAACAGGCAGGGTAGTTTTCTCTCTTTTGCTATTCTCTGAGTCAATTTGTATAAGATTGGGATTATCTGTTCCCCTAAAGTGTATCTGAAATTACAAATATAAACATCACCAGAAAACTATTCCTTCTGATACCATTTCATATAAACTAAGATGGCAATAATTTAAAAGACAGAAAATGAAAATGAGGGTATGGAAAAACTGGAATCCTCATACACTGCTGGTAAAAAAGTAAAATGGAGCAGTCACTTTGAAAAACCGCCTGACAGTTCCTCAAATTTGTATATAAATGATCATAGCAGGATTATTCATAATAGCCAAAAAGTGAAAAATAATCCAAATATCCAATAAATGGATGAAGAGTGGAAAAACAAAATACGGTTTAGCCACATCCAGTGATATGTTACTCAGTCATGAAAAGGAATGAAATCTACTGATACATGCAACAATGTGGATGGACCTTAAAAACACCATGCTAAGTGAAAGAAACCTAGTATAAAAGGTGACATATTACATGATTCCACTTCATATAATGTGTCCACAGCATCTCTCTCTCCTTCCACTTCTGCCGCCTATAAAGTTGTTATTTTTTTAAAAAAATCTATTTCTCTTGGGGAAATTTACCACAGCTTTAATTCTTTGCAATTTTTAAAATCAATACTGTATTTGTAGTTATGTGCCATTTTAAGATTTTACTGTTTGTGTCATCTGGATTTGTTGGTTTTTCTACTGTGTCCCAGGCTTCTTTAAGAACAAAGTGATGTGTGATGTAAGGATTAAAATCAAGAGCATCACTGAACTTCACCCTCCTTTCAACCAGCTCCCAAAAACTCCCTGCTCCCACCCTTTGTGTTGCCAATTCCTTCCTCAGTGATTGAAGAACTTAATCCCTAAAGTCCTCCTTCCCTAGCTTCTCTCCTTTCCTTGTCCCCCCACTCCTAGAAGGCAGGCACCTCGGTTTGAATGCATCAGAGAACCCAGAGTGGTGACAGAGACAGAGGGAACAGCTTCCCCCTTGGGGAAAGGGACAGAAGAGTACAGCATGGTGAAGTGAGGGCTCCCATAGCCTGAGGTACCAAAATGGGGCCCCAGGGCCATAGGAAAGAACACTGGTCCCCCTGAGAAAGGAGACCCAGCACCCTCAAACTTGTCACATTGTGAATAGTCTCTGCTTGATCACTTGTCCTTTTGGCACCGGTTACAGAACCACACTCGCTCCAGATCCTTGTCGAGACCAAGCTGCTGGGAGGTGTGGCTGATCTGTTGCAGTGTGGGTTTCCGGTACTGCAGGAACAAGTTCTTCGGGTTGCCTCTCACTGGGTTCTAGATATTTGTTCTCTTTCTCATGCTTGTTCTCTTTCTCTTTCCAGCCTGCACGAGGGTCTCTGCTTTGCTTATCTCCTGAAGATTTTCATTGTTGTCAGCTTCCTCCACCCACTTCTGCAGGGCGGCCAGCTTACACATGTTCTTGAAACAGCTGCAGAGCCTAAGAAGGGCAGACGGGTATTTGGCTAAACACCCTCCTAAAGAGAAGCCCCACCAGGTGAACCCCACCTCAGCCTGGGTATATCCCAGGGTGGTCCTCTTCTGCTTTAGGAGTTTGGCAAATTGCTTGAATTCTTTCTGCAGAGCTTTGACGTCCTGGAACTCAGGATTTAGCTCCAGCTTCTCCTTCTCCAGCTACACGGCACCAGGCGGGGGCAGTGCAGGGCTCGAGAGAGGCTTCCTCTGAGTTGCTCTCCACTCCAGCTCCTGCCTCATCCTTGGGCTGAGAGGTCTCCACGCTGCCTTGGGGCACTAGCTCCACTCCAACCTGAGGATCACAGTACGCCTTCCCCTCACAGAACTCATATGGCGAGGGGCACAGAGGAAACCCCACACATCAGAGCCTGATCCAAACGTGACCTAATTCCTGGTCCTCTAGGAGGGCCTTGGCAGCTCAGCCAAGTCTGAGGATTAATCCAGCCCAGCTCTGGCCCTCTTGGCCCATTGCTTCCATTGCCTGGGAGGAGCGAGAAAGTAAAATCTGAAGGCAGGTGTCCCACCATGGGGTAGAAAGGTGCCCTAAGCCGGGGGGGCCAGGTGAAATCCAGGGGTTTTTTTGATGAGTAGAATTGACTGGAAAAACTATCTTTGATTTGATTGATCATTATATTGTTTTTATTGCTGCTGATTATTTTCTAATTCGAATGCTATTTTTATTATTTCCTTTTTGTTTAGTTTTTTGAGGTGAATAGCTAACTCATTTATTTTCAATCTTTCAATCTAATACATGCATTTAAGGTTATAAATTTACCCCTAAGTACCATTTTCCTTGCATCCCTCAAGTTTTGATACAATTCTTTTGTCATAATTCACTTCTAATTATTTTATAATTTCTACTTTGTTTAATTCTTAAAAATTCTTAATCATTTTTTTTTTCTTTTTTGAGACAGAGTCTCGCTCTCTTGCCCCGGCTAGAGTAAGTGCTGTGGCGTCAGCCTAGCTCACAGCAACCTCAAACTCCTGGGCTCAAGCGATCCTACTGCCTCAGCCTCCTGAGCAGCTGGGACTACAGGCATGCGTCACCATGCCCAGCTAATTTTTTTTTTCTATATATTTTTAGTTGACCAATTAATTACTTTCTACTTTTAGTAGAGACGGGGTCTCGCTGTTGCTCAGGCTGGTTGCGAACTCCTGACCTTGATCGATCCTCTGGCCTCGGCCTCCCAGAGTGCTAGGATTATAGGCATG